>JAOVVI020019081.1:0-10201 GCA_028571085.2 Nepenthes alata
TCTCTCCTTTGATACAGTAGAAATAGTTTCTTTATAATGTGGAATGTGTAGGTGAGAATATGTATAATATGCATTTTTGTCAATGCTAATCTATTTCCATGAATCATGGTTACCCAATCTCCTTTTTTTTCCCTATGTATAAGTGAATGTAAATCCATTGTAGTGAGCTACGACTACGCACACTTGTTTTTTTCTTGGTAAATGAAAACTTTCATTATTTCATTGTATATATGCACAAAATCCCCATATTACATTTCATTTAGCAAAAAAGATAAAAAAGAAAGAAAGAAAGAAACTAAGCAACATATCAATTTTTATAACTCGTACTTCCTAAAAGCTATCCTAAGCCATGGTCAAATTCTCTATGCACAATGAAAGAGGAAGAGCACCTCCTAGCAAACTATTTCTTGAGAAAGGGCTTATAAAAACACACAGAAAAAGATATCTCGGCAAATGTATCTATCAATGACTAGGTCCATGAATAGTGGAAATAGCATACACAAATGATGAAATATTTAAGTTCTATTTATTAAAATAAATGATTAAATCACCTAAATGATCATTTTGTTTTGTCCTTATTAGCAAAACGGATATCAATGTGAGTAGGGAAAATTTTGAAAACCTGTAAGTATGCGTGCAGTTAAGAAGTGAATCTGAGCCGATTAGTTAAACCAAAAAATAAAATAAAATACTGAACTTAAACCCAGCAGTTTGGATTGCCCTATTTTTCAGTTCTGTTTCACCAGTTTGGTTTGGTTAACTTTTTTTTTTTTTCCCTGCAACACACCTCCCTCAAAACCACCCATAACCATCTTTATTGCAGGCTGCAGCTGAAGACCGTATCTATGACCCTGAAATAGAAAGATTCCAAAACCGAGCACCCACTAGGGTGAACCAATATAACCTACCACAGAGACCACTAATCTATCCAAGTTATCCAGCCCTTGTTGCCACCAATCTCCATGATCTCAGCTTCTTACTCCACAATGGCAGCAAGTACTTACTGTTTTCTCTTCTTCTGGAACAGAGACTTGTGATTTTGGGTCTTGGTAAAATTGGCCTTTGGCCCATCCTTTGAGAACTTATCTAATCCAGTCGCTTCAACTCAATTCTGTTTTTCTTTTGCTACACTGAACCCAGCTTGAAATTAAATCAGCTCAAATTCAGTTTTTTTGGTAAAATCAAACTGCTTCTGCTTTCCTTATACCCATATCAGTTCTTTACAAAGTAAAAAGTGCCACGGTCTCTTTTTTATACCCATGCTGTCTGTTTTCAATTGTGATCATTCACTTGCATTCCAATGGAACAACCTGCTGTTTGATTAGTTTGGCCATTTGGAATGCAGAATGGGAAAGAAAGGAGAGAAATATCGGTCGACCCAATTTATTTGTCGTATCAGCCCCTATTTTGAATTTCAGCTAATATATATTGATATCTCACTGGAGGGTAACATTGCAATGTTTTACAGTATCAAGAAAAATCAGTATTGGAGAGGCTGATATTAATATATGTCAGCTTATATTTCATTCCCTGCACTCTACATTGGTTTTGAAATCATATCTTAGTATTACTAGGTTTCCTTTATTATTATTTTTTCACTTGCAAACATATTGCTCTGTGAATAGGAGGCCGTTTCACTTGTTTCTTCAGTATTGAATTTACAAAATTTTGTTCCCTTTCAGAGGGCTCAATCTCTATCTCCTTCTTGATGGTGTTGTATGGGCACAGGAGTTATTTTAGTTGGGAGGATTATGTATGGTTAACCACAGACAAATATGGATTCTTTAGTATATAGTGTATGTTTTAATAAGAGGGAATAAATACGTACCAATGAGTTTGCATGTGAAGCAACTTGGCAATGAGCATCCCCTTGATGGTGGATTCCTTTTTTTTAGGGGGGGGGGGGGCACATGAGTAGCATATTAGGGAGATGCTTGCCATCTACTCTAAAAGAGAGGAGGGTGGCAAGTTGAATAGATGTTGTCTCCAAGAGGAGTGAAATTGGTACTCATTTGTCATAACAGCTGTGAAATGGATCCATCCAAGTATGGTCAAGTAGTTTTAGTTCTCATTATAAAAAGCTTGAAGGCTGGCTTTCTAACCGCTGTGAAATGCTTTGTACTTTTTCAAAGTATGTATGTGAGTTATTTCCAACATTTCAAAGCCTCTAGACATTAAACGTCTTCATGGCATAATTCATCATAGGACTGGGGGTATATTTTGATCTTCTTACTGCTAACCAGCCTGTTCCTAGAGGGAATTTTGCTCTTTTGATATTTCATGGGAGCACAAATTGTTGTGTTAAATGCTGAGCCTAATATGGGCATTTATTCAGGATGCCTATATATGCAGACAAGATTAGGTGACATTGTGATATAGAACTGCATTGGAAAATTTGGAGAAGGTTGAGCAAGACCAAAAAAAAGGAGAGAAATTATCAAAATTACTCAGCTAACTTCAAATGCTCGAAATGTTTGATTCGGGATGAATTGAAGGAGCTACAATATATCAACGGAAGGGTCTCTAGACTGACTTCAATGTGGCAATGAGTACACTGGACTGCATTCTAATTTTGATGCTCAAAAAGGCCGTTTTCCCCATTTCGGAAAACAGCCACTTTCCTTCCCATGCTGATTTTATTTCCCTGGTCAAACAATTGTAATCTTCTTCTAATTTTATAGGGATTTCTTTCCATAACTTTAGGGCGGTTTGTATTTTTTCCATTATTTGGGGGATAGTCTAAAGTGCCCTGTAAATACTACTGCAACAATATAGTATGGTAACTTGTAGAATCAATAAACAATATGTCTTTCCAATGGCAATTTGTCTTTTGGTATGACATATATGGTTAAAGTTGATACATTTAGAATCAATTATTGGTTACGTTCTATTTATCATGCTACTGTTCTGCATCACACTAAGAGGATATGAATATTTGTCAGCCTGTATTTGATGGTGAGTACTCCATCGTTGTAGAGAGGGGCATTTAGTTTTAAGATTTTTGATAAGGGGTTAACTAAGAGAGCTATGTTCAGATGGAGAGCAGTAGGGCTTTCTATCTTGACAATTATATAATTGTTCAAAGAAACTAAAATTTGGTACTCAATCATTTATTTTAAATGATGCAACCATAACCGTAAATACACAAAGTGGGAAGTTCCTAAAAAAATCAGAATGCACAGTTAATAAATAAAGAGGTTCTCTGGAAGACGAGATTTATGAGGGTGATTGGAAACTTCCCCTGTTTTCCATTGGAACTACCATTTTGCACTTCTAAATATTCTAAGCTTCCCAAACAAGCTGCCAAGGCTACAATCCCAGATGGAGGGGCTTTAGAAACGGCTCCTGCAGAAGAATGAAAGGGGTTCAGCTTTGGTTATTCTTATTAGAGCTTCGGCTCCTCTCAGGAGTATGTTAGTCATCTGGTTAATAAGTGATTTCCAACTCTTAGGTGAGTAATTTCCTATGTAGACAATCAAAGTATACTATTCAAAGTAATTCCCTAAGTAGATTATTCAAAGTTGAGTGATTCCTTATATTTTTATTGTTACTTATTGTTCTTAATTTCAAGTACGTGTTATTTTTTAAGTACATTTTGTTATGTGCATTGTTTCTTATTGGTGTTTTTCTTGGCCTTGTAGAGGAGATGATTAGAGGTCTTGCCCAGTTACCTTGGGAACGTGTTCATGTTAGCTTTCACAACAGTAAACAACGATTTGTGGCACATAATACCATTCAGGTAAAAGTCACTCAAGTGGATGTCTTTGCCACAATCTGTCCCATTTCCTTCCCATCATTGTATATTACATAGAAGAGTTGAAATCCAAGATGACCATTTGTTTCTTTTTTCCATCTCATGAGCTTTACATCCCCAGCCCCTAGGTTTTCTGCTCTACTTTTGGTGGAATATTGAAGCAGTGAACTTCCTTATAGCAAGTTGGGATGTTATCTTTAAATAAAATATCGACCAATATTCATATATGTCAATTCTGGGCCCCGAACATTGATCTTTACCAATGCAGCAACAAAATGATCTTTACCAATGCAGCAACAAAATGGCAGGGTGTCGCCATATCAGTATTACATTGCAAAATATTAGCCGATGTTTAAAATATTGGCTGATATATTTAATATTTTTAAATATTTAGTTAATATATTGACCGATATTTTTTGTTAAGTTCCATTTAGCAAAATAATATTTTGCAATCATTATATTTGACATCAATACGTAACACCCGCCATAACTAATAATGATACAGTCTCGACTGATATCAATATTGATACTAATGCTAACATTTTTATTCATCGTTGTTATATGATGTATATAAAATGAAAATTCAGACAAATGAGGAGATGTCAATTACAATTAGAAGTGCAGATGTAGTTGTCGTCTTGCTGTTCGCATATGTAAGAGCACAAATTTTTGTTTCTGGTGAAAGGAAGGATCAAATTTATTTATATTTTTGGGTAATGAAAAATCCACGTTCACTTTTGACTTTGGGCAAACTCCAGGTGCATGACCTCATCGGTGAAAATCACACACTAGGACAGCCTATGCGCGTAATAGCAGAATTGGGCATGCCTCAACTCTGCCTTGCCAACTGCAGTAACCTGCGTGGGGGTTAGGTTGAGATATATTTATTAGAGTTTCTTTAGTCGCACAAGTTCTGCTATTGTAGATCTGGGGCAGGCACTGTGATTATTGATATTTAAGTAGCCTCCATTTTCTAACAAGAAAGGTGACTGCTGTTCTGATGAATCTAGGTCAAGAGCTATTGGGTGAATTCTGACGGTGCTGATGTGATTTTCCATATGATTGATAACTTCCTTCTGTAGTCACGTACACGGTGGATAAACTTCCCTAAATTTAGGGCTCTGGATTATGTTGTTTGTTGCCATGTAAAAACCATGGCCATGGTTGTGGATGTTCAGATGTCAGTCAATGGAGACAAGTCATGTACTTCTGCAACCTATTTTCCAGGAGGCTTTTCTCACATGTTGCTGCTGTAATCTGTATCATCATCCTTTATCAATATCCTCCCTTTTGGCTATATGTAACTTCTCTTCGGCTAACATGTTAATTGAATGCTTGGATGATAAGATGAGATTGTTTTATTCAAGGGTCTGAGCCAGCCAAGAATGTAAGAATAAGGCTGCATGCATCTCGGGCACTGGATCACCTCATGTTAACCTGCTACTACTTGCCCTGGAAGCATAAACGTGCTGTCTATACACATTGTTTTGCTTTACAAAGCTAATAACCAGCAAAAGATAATTGAATGAGAATTGAACCCTTTTTGAGCTTTATTTTAATTACCCTTTTTGGTTACCAAGCTAATAGCCCTTTTCGTTTTTTTTCCTGAATTATTTCTTTAGAATCCGGGAGTGCTTTATTTTAATAGAAATAAAATGGCCCATATTTTATATTATAATTATTTATTTTTTAATATATAATTATAATTTAATTATAATCATTTATTTAAGCCCCTTTAAATAAAGCCCCCTTGATCCCCCGCTTAGTCCTGTCTCCCTGACTATTTTTCTGATCACGCTTTTTCCACTGCCCTCGGACGTCTTGCGAATTTCTCATTTGAATCTGCTTAGCACGCGCGCCTCTTGATCTCTTGCAAATACTCTCGTCTGTCGAAGCTCACTTCCATCTCATCTCAGACCCCTCCAGAACCACTTAAAAACTCTTTGTGAAGGAGACGACGAACAGATGCAGAAGACGTTTCTGCCGAAACATGGTCGACTAATGATATTCAACTGGCTCAAGTCCATTTTAGCTTCTATCCTTGTTGATCGACACCCAAGATTTCTCTGTCTTTGTCACATCACCAAAAAGGCCTCGCCGGCGGGGAGGGGGGCGACCTTTACCCAGTAAAAATTCTTTGAATTTTTTTCAGCAGCACCACGAATAATAGTTGATTACCTGCCTTGGATGTGAAGTATAACTAAAGACTAGTTTTGTCTGTCATCCCTGGCTTGTACTTCGACTTATTTGTGGATTTAAGTTGTGGAGTTGATTTGTCTCAACAAAATGTCAATGTTTCTCTATTCTGAAAATCATGAATTTGGATCGTAAAAATGATCTCTATGCAATGCCTTGGTAAGTCTGCATCTCTTCTGACCGCACAATTATGTGGGAGGCCATTTAAACAACCCATTTGTGAAATTATTGATTGCTTTGTAATGGATGATTTGATTGCTATGCTGACGCAATGACAGATAGAAACTCCTGTTTGATTCGAGGTTTCCATTCCTATAAAACTCTCCCTATTAATCCTTTTTCCAATGGTTTGCAGTTTGGCTACATTGATATTTTCGACAAGTTTTGTGCTTAAGTAGATCAATTTTCTTATATTTTGGTTCCTGTAGGTCGACATAATGGATACATCCTATGCTTGGTGGTTTGGTTCATCAAATCATTCAATTTCTTTCTAGAGACGCGTTCAAAAGTCTGAAACCGACCTTCAAAATATCTTTTGAGCATTTTCAGTGGTATAAAGGTTTTCATAATTATTTGCTCTGTCAACAACTTCGATGCATGAGAGAGAGTTTAGAAGAGAATGTAGCGGACGGTTGTCTTCTTTTTATACTTGCACATTTGCCTAATCATCATATTGAGCATATCCAGAATGTAAATTACCCCATTTCTCCATCTTTTGATTCACTTCCTTTGTTCTTCTTCATTGTTGCCTTATAAATCTTGCTTGTAAGGCAAAAATATGTATGGTAATTGATCTATTAATAACAAGGTTTCTTACAAAATTAGCATCAACAAAACCAACAATGGAATCTTTATTAGTCTAATTCCATTCTAAAATTAAGCCGTAATTTTTGGAATGCCTTTCAAATTCTGTAAAATTCATTTAACTGAATGACAATGCGCTTTTAATGGATTCAACATGAAATGGCTAATCAAACTCCAGGCATGTGACAGGTTTGGTAGTGTGCATATCATACAATGTATTAAGCTATCAACAATACTAGAACACGGAACATGCACCATTTCTTTTTCTTCATTCATTCGTGGAACTTGACTTGTGGGCAATTCAAAGTGTGCAGTTAAAGGAGTAGAAACATACTTGACTTTATCCATGTCAAAATTTGAAAGAGTTATTTAGATCTATTAACTTTGAGATAGGACCTGCGACACTAACTCATCAAAATTCATACCCATGATTTTCTTAGCTGTCCCAAAAGCTTTCATCTCAAATTCCTTAATTGGAATTATAAAAAAGTTGATGTGGGAAATATTGTTTGCCAGCTATTAACATGGTATCAACAAAAATCAACAAGTAATAAATGAACCATGGGGAAGCTACTGAAACACATACCAATCATAATATGAATGACACTATCCTTTCCTATGAACAAATCAAGACATTTGTACCATTGTCTCTGAATATTGTTTTAAGTTGTAGTAGAGCTTCTACTTAGATACATGCTTGTTTTTTCCTTTCACGTTGAACCTCTCGGGATGAGCCACATACATCTTGTCCTCTAATTCGCCATATAAAAATGTGGTTTTCACGTTTAGCTAAATAAGTTCAATATCACACAAAGCAACAAAAGCCAACAAAATACAAATGGAAGTATGTCTCCCAACAAGAGAACAAACTTTGAAAAATTTGATAACTTCCTAAAGTAAAACCCTAAGCAGCAAGCCTTGTCTTGTAGGTGTCATTGAACTTTCTTTTGAACACTTATTTCCAACTAAAAAATCTTTTCCCCTTAGGCTATTTGACAAGTTCCCAACTTTTGTTCTTGTAAAGCGATTGCATCTCATCACTCGTTACATGTACCCACTTGTCAGCCACAGAATTTTCCACAACTTCTTGTAGGTGCTCAGTTCTCCACGTACAGCCAACATAATATAACCAACCATATCCTGAAGTTGCCGTACCTTTCTAATCTATTGAGACCTTTAGTTTTTATAAGTTTGCAAATCCTATTCATTAGATTTGATTTCCACGTCTTAAGCAAGATTCTCACCCTCTTTTAAACTGATCAACAACCTCTTCTTCTCACCTTTCAAATTAAATATGCTATTTTCTAAAATTAGCGGATTATAGGATAATCTTCTTGTCAAAGTTGACATTTTTGCTGATTTTTGAGGCTTCTCGAGCCCAGGGTACCACTTAGTCACTAGCATCCGTGGTCTGGCATGTCAATTAATGCTTCACTCAATATCCCAAATACACAAAACATAAAGGTTCTACAAAAAAAAAGCAATCACATAACCACATTTTCGAGATTATCAGAATAACCTTAGTATTAAATATTTACAAATTGCACTAAAAACCCTTAGGTTCCATCTTCTCAAATTTTTTAGTATCTTTATATATCTTTCTTTAATTTATTCATCAAATACAGAATGGAACATCATACTACATTAGCCTTAAAACCAAGATATCCATGATCTAAACGACGGTATTTTGAGTTATTTTTCTTATGTAGTTCATTACCACATGTAAGCTTAACACCATGTGCATCTCAGCTCAATATTGTTAATGTTAAATTAAACATAAGAAGGTGAACCAAAGATGTGCACATCAGAGTAATTGAAGGGCTTTCCTGACCAAACCTTGTTTCGTATTTTGAGACTAATTACTACAATAGGCAAAATGTTGACAATAAAGCAAGCAATGTTAATTGCCTCAGCCGAAAAGTCTTTCAACAATCCAACAACACCTATCATACTCTGAACCCGTTTAAGTAGGGTTCTATCCATGCGCTCGTCTATGCCATTCTATTGAGAAGTCTAAAGGGTTGTCCAGTGTTAAGTGATTCCCCCCTCCTCACAAAACTTCTTGAACTTGATTGATGTGTATTCACCTCCATTATTCGTATAAATTTTCTTCACTTTCTTGCCAGTTCGTTTTTTTCAATTATGACCTTCCATTGCATAAAAGTGTCAAAATTAGCAAATTTGTTCTTTATGATGTAGATCCACATCTTTCTAAAAAAGTCTATGAATAACAAAATAGAATAATTGAATCCTCGCTTTGAAAGGACTTGCAAAGGACCCCAAACATTCGAATGGAGATAATCAAGAATGTCTTTAGCAGTATGGACAAAAGTACAAAAATAATATGATAATACTTACCAAACACATAATGTTCACATAAGTCCAATTCACAAGACATTGTACTTTTGAGAAGGTTTCATTTGTGCAGTTCTTTCGGACCATGTTCACTCATATCCTTGACTTGCATATACCACAATTGTGTCTAGTCATTCTTATTAGAACATTAGAAACTCATCTATAATGATGCTTCCCATAAGCTGATAGAGATTGTCAATTCTATGACCTTTCATAACTATCGAGTGCCCCTTTCATGATTTTCATGGAACATTTCTCTACAGCAATCTTGTAGCCAATAGAATCAAGAGCACCCAAAAAAATTAAATTTCTTTTTAGATCCGAGAGACGCCTAACATTGATTAAAGTTCTCAAATTTTCATCAAACATTCTTGATGTCTAACATCATCTTCCATATGTGAAAAGAACATCTAGAATTAAGGATCCAAAAACTTGTTAAATTAGACAAAGATGCAGACATGATAATATTTTCTTGATTCTCACCGTAACTCTCTAACACGCCAACTCTATTGGGGTTGTTCTCTTTGCTTTATTTTGCATTGATCTTTCAAAAATCTTTCTTAATGTATCCCAATTTTTACTTTAACTGCACTTGTTGGACTTCCAGTTTCTTGATTTAGTTCCAGGTTGATTTTGATTTTCAGATTTGGAATCAATTCAGCCCCTTGCCAAAGCCTAAATTTTTTTTCCAATCTGATGGGTATACTATAAATGGGCTGGCCCAAATAGTCAAAAGCGGCCCGGATTTACTGTTGGACGGTCAACGTTGACCTAACAGGAAATGAGGACCGAATTTCTGAAAGGCCCAAACACACATCAGACGATCAACGCCATCATTGACCGATTGAGGCGCAGGCAGACGGCATACTTGCGCTCAGGACGGTCAACTCGTGCGTTGACTAGAATCACTGTAGCAACAGGCCAAGAATAAAAAGGTTTTTCACAGGCCTAGCCCACTTGGGCCCACGCTCCTGCAAGCGGTTAGCAACGGCTCTTTTCCTAACCCTACGCCTTCCGTAATTTCAACCAACTCTAAAAAAGGACGTTGACAATATCGACGTTTTTTCCCATAAGGAAGGCACTAAATCTTCC
>JAOVVI020019082.1:0-10201 GCA_028571085.2 Nepenthes alata
GTTCTGGCCAGGAACGCGGGAGGACGCGGGTGCCTGATTATTTCCGATCTTCTAAGGCCTTTTGGCCGGCATCTTCTTTCTCTGGCCACCCCTTTTGGTGGTAGGGGCAGGATGGCCGCTAGTGGAACCGCCTGCGGTTGTGGCTCTTTCTGAGCGTAAAGTATCTGAAGCAGGCGATTGTTGACATGCATCTGCTCCACCAGTTGCTGAAAATAAGGCGGTAGAACCCCGCCTGTAGCCCCGTTGACCAGGACATCGGCAGTATGATCCTGGTCGGGGTTAGTAGTATCTCTAGCGGGATTACTAGCCTGAGCTCTCGTGTTCATCATTGTAGAAGTAGAAGGTGACAAAGAGCTGGTGCAGATTTTAGTGGTAGACTTTTCGTAAGCACTTCCCACAGATGGCGCCAATGATGCGTACATGGATCCTACTTCGAACAGATTCAGATTCTTCTGGATGGTTTGAATCGGCTCCGTTCACTGAGTACGAATCCTGTAGACCACTAAAACGAACAAGAGGTCAGCGTTATCGGCGAGAAGTTGTCCCACCGAAAACACTCCGACGCTCAAGTCAGAACAAGCAGTCTCTGAAAGAATGAAACTGAAAAGAGAGTAAGAGAGAGGCAGAGTGCATTCCCTGATGTAAGAGAGGCGTAAGGCCTTCTTGGATCTGGGAGGTGGGAAGGCAAACAACGTCCGTGAAGGCTCGTTTGTTGCCTTGGAGATTATTTGAGTTTGTGATTCTTAGAGTCTTGCTGTTGGACAGAGCTTATTTCTCAGAACACTTAGGTTTTTTCTTAGTCTGTGTGTAAGTGTGCGTCGAGGAGAGCGTACCCTGGATGATGATCCTAGGGTTTACTTAAGGCTGAAAGGGTAATCTTCCTTCTTTGGAAGGCGTGAACCCCTCTCTCCACCTTGGCTGGCTTGCCTTCTGGTGCAGATGCCAGTTGCCAAGGTAGGCTTGATTGTTTCCTTATGAGGCGACCAACAACGTTCCAAACTAATCTCATTCCTTTCCAGTATATGGCCGTTGGAGTACCTTGGCAGGCAAGGAATTTGGAAGATCTGACGTCTTCCTTATTTGAAGGGCGCCAATCTTGTCAATATCCTTTCTGGTGTAAATTGAGATCGTGAAAGATGCTTGGAAAGCTGTGGTTGGTCGTCGGATAAGTTGTGCGCCCAAACGGAGTAAGCCAATTACTGTAGAAAGACGTTTATAAGCCCAATGTGTAGTGCGCGGATAGTCAACGCCTGAGTTGACCGTCTGCGTGTTAGCTGCCTTCGTGGAGAACGAAGAAAGAATAGCTAGTGATCAACTGATGGACTGTGGGCCAGAATGAAATAGGCTCATCACTGTAGAAAAGCTTCTAAAGGTCCAATCGAGCTGTGCATGACGGTCAACATTAAGTTGACCATCTGCGAGCAAGTTGGCCGCCAAGACGGTCAACGGTAACGTTGACCGTCCTGGACTTTCCAGTTCCTGAGCCCGTCTTCTCACTGAGCCGCCAAAAATATTAACTAACCTTCTTAGACTTCCGTTGACCTTTCTTTGAGCCAGCCCATTATTGGTGTACCCATCAATTTTAAGATATTCTTAAACAATATTCTTTATAAAAAAATAAAATCATAATCATCCATCCTATTCGACCCAAACAATCAAAAACATTTTATCTAATAGATCTCATCTTTTTCTATTTTATCATATTAATTTATAAATAATTCTTAAACTCAAAATTATTATATTATTTTAATAATTACATATTATGGTGAAAAAATTCATAAATCAGAATGTCTTTCAAATCGCCTTCTGTCTGAGCCTCTCTCAGTTTGTTTTTTTCTTTTTTTTTTCTTTTTTTTTTTTTTTGAGATAATTGTGCTGTGGGATGTTTTGACTTGCTCAATTGCACCATCCTTTATGAATACTTTGATCCAACACCTTAAAAACATTAGAAATTTTAAATTTTACAGGAAAGAGATTCAATTTTATTTAATTTTATTTACCTTCATATTTTGTAACATCTTAAAATTTTATAAAACACTTGAAAAATATTATTAATGAGTTTTGATACCACGGGACCCATAGGCCCAAAAGGCCGAGAGAGCTAATCTGACCAAAACTTTATTTTAGCATAAAAAATCTAAGGACATTAGACGCTCCTATGAACTTGGATTGACCCGAGAGGTCGATGCTTGACATGACAACCCAGGGACATTCCACGAAGAACAAGAGATCCTTCACTAAACAAGAGTGAAGTTTACACCCGGGAACTATCTCATTACGGACTGTATCTCATGACGTCCGAGAACTATCTCCCAGTGAGTCCGCAGACTCGGGAGAGGGCAAGATACGCAGCTTAAGAACGATGACTATTTCAGGACGGCCGAGAGCGTTAGCTCAGAGACTTCACTGTTACCAATGAGAACGCAACCTCTACGACAAGCCGCCTCCACAGTAAATAATGACGCTAAGGGCATGCTCTGTCAATGCAAGGCATGACGTCACGGGCCAGCACACCTGACACAGTAAGGCCCAATCAGCGGCACCGGGGGCTTGCCTCACTGTACACGCCAGCGTGCCTGACACAGCATGGCCTAATCAGCAGAGTAGGTAAATAATCTCTCAGCATGCACCAGCAGCCACATGGACTCCTCTTAAAAAAAAATCTCCCACTATAAATACCCAAGTAGAACACTAAATAAGGGACCGGGGAAAAATTCTCAAAGAAGACTCAGAAAGAAAGAGAGAATAATCCTACAACTTGTACTTGTAATTCTTCCATCCCTAGTAAAATATTATCTAGTCCTTAAGACTCGTGATTTTTTCTCCACATTCAAAGGGAGGCTTTCCACGTAAATTTCGGTGTATTTTTCTCTCCTTCTCTTCACCTTTTTACACTCATATATTTGTGTTGCCACGGGTTCCGTCCGCCGGGGCACTCCGACAAGTGCATAACGTCATCACACATCGTCGTTGTACGAATGCCGGAATCTGCAACACAACAATTATCTTTTATTTTTATTATTTCCTAATTTTAAAGTATTATTAATTGATGAATTATATTTATTTAAGGGTACTAAAGAAGAGAAGCTGCACTACAAAGGGAATGGAATTTGAACTATAGAAAACAGCAGTTTTTGCCTCGGTTTTGAATGTGCCACCAAAGGAGCTTGAGAAATCATTCTGAATTCTGGAAGCTTTGAGTTTTCACAGAGATCAGATCATCTTTCAACTCTGCCATAATCAGTGTCCCTGCAAAGGAGAAGATCACAAGAAAAAGAAGCTGTACATCGGCTCTTCGGACACCCCCACATTCGAAGCAACAATCGATACTCATCGCGTTCACAGCACCTTCGCCGAGTGGATCACTTTGCCAGGTTTTCAGAGTCCACGAGCTGGGCATCAGCTCCCTGCTTCTCCAGTAAATTCTCTTGCACAGCCTAACCAAAGAAATAGAGTCAGCGCCTGTTGTGAAAATCAACCAATGTGTATTAGCATTGGACCCCCATTATAGACATTTTCCAACAACGCGACAATATCGTAATATATTTTCATAACGACGACATATCGCTCGATATGACCCTGCCATCTTACGATTTTCAGAAATATGTTTCCGACAGATATTTGATTCCGATACATACTATCCAATATATTTACTACTAATAAGGCCACAACTAATACTGAATCACCGATATTTTCCACCATGTATGGGAGTAATATCACTATTTGGATTCTAGGGGGTAGTTAGAATTGTCAGGTTTTGTTTATATTCCTTCGTACACCGAACAGTAACGATTTCATCCCGGAAAGTTAAACAAGTAAAATAATAAAACGTGTCCAATGCAATCTAATGAAATCATCGACGGTAGGCGCATAAGGATGATAAAAAGATCAGATAACATAAACAGGAATCATAGTTTCACGATCTCTGTGAAAAACATTCGAGGATCTAACTCACCAATAACAATTCAGTCATTTTGCCCGTTTGTGTTTGAGAAGCAGGAGCAGAATGATCAATCGCATCTGATCGGATCGCCTGCAGGGGCTTTATCAAGAGCGGCCGACTCAAATCCTGAATCTGCTCAGCGGTGAGCCCCGAGGCTTTTGAGGATGAGGTATCAACTGATTTTCCACATTCATTCTCAGTTACTACTGACCCAGAAGATACTTGAATCCTCTTAACAACCTCATTAACCAGTTGATCAAATGCCATAACGGGTGATCTTGACGTATTTCCTTCTACATGATGGTTCGTCTTTTCAGGCTCGGAAGTCGACTCGTTATTCATTTGCAAACTTTTTGGCTTCACATCTAGGCTTGACTGAGGTTCAGCAAGTGAAGAAACCTGCTTTGCTTTGGAGGCAGCCAAATGCGCAGGTTGTGAAGCAATAGGTGGTGCCTCAATCGACGGGATCATGCCATTTGGAAAATTAACAGGTTGAAGCACTACCGGAACAACTGTTCCTCTAGCACCGACTGGCGGCGGAAGGTTAGCCGGCACTGTCAGTGTTTGTTTGCCTTTATATGTAACCAACTGATTGGCCACAGGTGACCAATTTGACGAATATGAAGCGCGGTGCTCGTTCTTTTCCCTGCTTCGACGACCGTTACCTTGCGCCGGAGCTTGGTTTCCGGCAGGGAAGGGAACCTCGTTTCTTCTGATCATTCGAACATGTGGGGCTACATCGTTTTCAGCTGTAACGGGGACGTAATGTCCGGGCTTGAAGACAACTCCTCGGAGGCGGGTATCTGAGCCACCGACCCTAACCGAGAGCAAATAACCAGCATCAAATGCTGCCTCAACTACTCCGGTGACTACTTGGCCCACCATTGAATCGTCGGCATTGTCAGCTGCATCAACTTGATGAGGTTGATTCCCATCTGCCGTCCCAAAACCATGAGGGATGTGGGCATTCTCACGGTTTTGGCCATGAACATTATGAGGTAGAGAGTTAAAAAATCTTCCTGGGTGACCCTGATCCTTCCTGGGACGGCCTCGTTTTCTCTTCAGAGGGATGGTTAGTAGCACATCAGAGGTCTTCCCTTCGTTCTCTTGGTTCATCTTCAAATGTCACCAAAAAAGGAGTCTAATGCTTAGGTACAACGTCTATAGTCTATTAGATACATCAATATCAATTATCAAAGCATATTCTGCTACTAAAAATAGATTATCGGGAGAAAGGTGTCCACGTTATTGTCAATGCAGTTTTTTAAGACAATTTTCACCCCTAACATTGCCAAATGGTTTTGAATGTGAAATGTCCTTCCTATACAATCAGATCTTTGTTTGCATGTGTTTTGCACTAATAAAATCAAATTCAAACCACAACTTTCATTGAAACGAAGACTATCTAGCGTTCATTAATTATTTCTACAATAAACAATAAGAATGAACTGATATTTTAGAAGTTTCTCTCAAAAATGTTCTCTTTTGTTATATCCAAAAATCAACCATTAATGTGGCTTTTATGTAATAAAAGGTTAAAAAACACATCTATTCTAAACAGTTGTATCTATTCGCGCCGCTATTAACTAGTTACGTCTATTAAAATAATCATATCCATTTGAACAATTACACTTGTTCCTACTTTTAGTTTGGAAATATCCAAAGTACTATGCGAATTGCATCCTCGTCTTAAAAAGAAAGTGAAACAAAAATAAAAGAAAGGGAGAGATTGACCAGCTTCACAGTATGAAACCATGTTTCAGGCATATGTGACAGCTTCTAACATTCATAGCTTCCAATATAATCTAAAAGATGTAGTCACATAGAACTGGCTGCACATGTTACTCGTGATGCACTCGGCAAAGCTCATAAACAAAGAGAGTCATAAAAGGGTTCTTTATTGAGATAAGTAACATCCGCACTGTACTGAATTCGAATAGTTATAGACTAAATGAATACAACATATTTTAATTATCATAGTTCGAGATATAACACAAAGCATTACAAGATGGAAACCTTCCCTAACATTCGTCAAACACTGGATACAGTGTAGCACTTCAATTTTCCCATACTTCCTAGATCATCCCTACACAGAATATTGTACTACATATAAATTGATAGAGGCCAGATATAACTTTCACTATTGCAAATATGAACTTTTCTGGCACTCCAAGCATAAGGAGCTCAGCCATTGAAGTTATTGTAAGCCAAAGATAAGGTATATGGCGCTAGCACTAAATGAGCATGACATAGTTGCCAATTCTTGTCATTTGAGATTTCACACAAAGCACTACCAAATGGAAACCCTCTCTAACATTCATAAAACACTAGATTCAGGGTCACAATTTAATTTTTTCCATAGTTCCTACATTTTCTCCACATGAAGAATCCTTCTGCTACTTATAAATTCATAGAAACAAGATGCAACTTTCACTATTTCAAATATGGATTTTTCTAATACTCAAAGTTTACGCAGCTCAGCCATTGAAGCAATTGTAAGCCAAAGATAAGATATATCGCACCAGCACTAACTGAACATGACAAAGTTTGCCAATTCTCGTCGTTTGAGATTTCGCACAAAGAACTACCAAATGGAAACCTTCTCTAACATTCATAAAACACTAGATTCAATGTCACACTTCAATTTTTTCCATAGTTCCTACATCTTCCCCACATGAAGAACGCTTCAGCTATGTGTAAATTCATAGAGGCAAGATGCAACTGTCACTATTTTGGATATGAATTTTCCTAATACTCAAAGCCTAAGCAGAACAACCATTGAAGCGACTGTAAGACAAAAATAGGTTATATGGTGCTAGCACTACATGAACATGACAAATTTTGCCAATTCTCATTGTTTGAAGTTTCACACAAAGCCTTACCAAATGGAAACCTTCTCTAACATTCATAAAACACTAGATTCAGTGCCACACTTCAATTTTTTCCATAGTTCCTACATCTTCTCCATATGAAGAACGCTTCTGCTACATATAAATTCATAGAGGCAAGATACAACTTTCACTATTTCAAATATGGATTTTCCTAATACTCAAAGCCTAAGCAACTCGGCCATTGAAGCGACCGTAAGTCAAAGATAAGGTATATGGCGCTAGCATCAAATGAACATGACAAATTTTGCCAATTCTCATAGTTTGAGATATGGCACAAAGCACTACCAAATTGAATCCTTTTCTAACATTCATAAAACACTAGATTCAGTGTCACATTTCAAATTTTTCCATAGTTCTTACATCATCCCTACACAAAGAATGCATCTGCTACATATAAATTCATAGAGGCGAGATGCAACTTTCACTATTTCAAATATGGATTTTCTTAATACCCAAAGCCTAAGCAGCTCTGCCATTGAAGCGATTGTAACCCAAAGATAAGGTATATGGCACTAGCACTAAATGAGCATAACAAATTTGGCCAATTCTCATTTGCACAAAGCATTAACAGATGGAAACTTTATCTAACATCCTAAACATTCATAAAACACTAGACACAGGGTTAGTCTTCAATTCTTCCCCCAGTTCCAACATGATCCCTACACTATGAACACTTCTGCTAAATAGAAATTGATAGAGGCAAGCTTTTATGATGAAAAACACCTCAAGAAAGGGGAATCATGGCAAAATTTTAAGCAGTGAGACCACTAAAGAACCTAAAAGACGAAAGGACATAATCAAAATGTAAATTCCAAAACCATCCTTTGATCATATCCTTTAACTCAGGGTCAGCAATGGCATGCAACAGATGCTACAAGCACAAAATAGTGTCAACCAATGTGATCCCTCACATATTATGCATATAAAAAGAAAGCAAGATATAAGTCAAACAAAGGGTGTAATTTACCCCGACACAAAATATTTTCATAAGAGTTCTAGCTAAGAAAAAACACAGAATAATACGCTTCAGATTTTTTTGTGGGGTGGATAAACTTTCAGATACTCTGAGTAATACACTTGGGAATTGAACTTTCATAAATTCTATCTAGATGCTCGGACAATTACATCAAAATAACCTAGAAAACAAAGAAATTCTGAAAAAAAATAAACTCCACAAATCAGTTCCTTGATATTGCTCAATTCGGTGACCTACTGCGGATGCTCAAACAGAAAATGGCCAGGAAAAAAATCACAGCAGTGAGTTGACCCATAGAAACAAAAGGGAAAACATAAATAGTAGGTAGAAATACGAGAATCTGAGCAAAGAAAAAAACGGGGCACAAATTAAGAATTCCACCTAGAATCAATGGAATCACTAAACCCTAGAAAGCCCCACGACGGATAACTAATCACAGCATATCTCAAGTCTGTTCGAAATTCTCAAAAGGCATAAAAAACCAATAGCAGAAAAATTAATCTACTTAGAATAATCTTACCCCAGCTTCCGCTAATAGTTAATCAACAACGCGGGCGATTGCACCTCAGCTCTGTAAGGTGCTAGACCACGACAGAAGAACGAACTCAGAGAGAGAGAGAGAGAGAGAGAGAGAGATTTGAATCTGGGGAACAATGAATAAACCCTAAAATTAAAAATTGGGGTTCTGTAATTCTTTAATGAGCGTTAAAAGCAAGACCCATTAACATTCAGAGGCGGCCGAGGCGGCCCTGGCGGAGCAATAGGTGGCAATGAAGGAGGTGGAAGAAACCCGCCGATGTACGGTACAGTGATAAGGTGAGGAGCGATGTGGACGAAGGTTTGGAACAGTCCTTTTATGATTTGACACGTGTTCAGAGAGAAGAAACAGAATTCCAGATGAGACACGTGGCGTAATATGATTTGCTTGTCGTACATATGAGAAAAGGACGGGTGTCAACTTAGAGGCAGAGGCTCCCATCAGTTTGTTTTTTTCTTTTTTCTTTTTCTTACCTGTTACATATTCGTCGGATATCTTGTCTTTACCTGAAGGGTGCCTCTGCCACGTTGGATTTCCAGGGTCGAATTGGTAAATTTAAAAAATATATTATCAAGTGGATTTATATAATAGACAACAAGTAAATTAAAATAAATAATATTATTATTTATATATTTAATTATATAACTAATTATAGAAAAATTATTATTTTTTGAGAAAAAATAAAAATGATGGGGACGACTGGAGTGAGCCAGCCCAAGGAGGCGACCAACTCGGAAGAATCACAGCCCACTGACCCAAAGTTGGTCAACGTCCCAGTTGACTGAAGAAGGTCTATAGGCAGTCGGGTGCGGTCCAAAATAGATGCGGCCCAAGCTAAGAGCGGCCCACGAGCCCTTTCCCGCATGCAACGGTCATTTGCCTTAACTGGTCACGATATTAAGAATCTCCTCAAATGGCAACATCCTCTAAAACGGAAACCCCCAAATCAGTGCACATCCCGGAAGGGAAGCCCTCAAGTCAGTACACGCATTACAATGAAAGCTTTAGCATTCACGGCATGCGACATCTTCGTGGAGGAAGAAATCCAACCTCTCGACCATTGCAGTCCTGAATGGCGTCTGCATCCTCTCGATGGATGGAAAGGATCCCGACAAACGGTTGGCAGCATGCCCCACCACCTAAGGAAGGTGGCAAGGCCAAACGGTCATGGAAAGCCCAGTGGGCACACTCCAAAGACATACTTTCTCCAATACTCAAACTCCCGCAAGCAATCCATCCTTTGAACAACCAATTGCTATTCTCTTCTCTACTACTCATTCCCAATGAACCCAATGGTCAGAAAAGTCGCTCTTCATGAGCGCACTACAACCTAAAGTCACTCCGCGTTGAGTACACATCCGAACTAGACTCACAAGTCCCCTTTCCAACTTCAACTCTAATATACTATGTTTTTACCTTCTTCATCTTAGAAGGAATATTATTAACTTGAGCGTCAAAAAATAAATCGATGAGTTAGTCCTACCATTTTTCTCTAACTTTCATCTTTTATTATGGTGTGTAGAATCCAAACCACGTCAAATGAAAACCGGACCCGACTTCAGCACGAGCCCAATGAGCAAGTGAACCTGAATCCATCCAAGATTCGAATCTAGGACACATCATTGGCACAATCTATGAAAAGCCAAACAAAAGGCCAGACCACTATTTCATCAACATCAATCTCATCAACAAATATGGTGAACACAAGAGTACAAGCTAGCGTTCGAACCAAAGAGGTCGCCTCCCCCGGCAATGACCACTTCGTTGGTAGCCCGGTAGGAGAGCGACCAATCCTCCTAGCGATGGTAGAGAAAATGAATAAGATGTCCCAAATACTCCAGGTGCTCTGTACG
>JAOVVI020019084.1:0-10201 GCA_028571085.2 Nepenthes alata
CGTGCCAGGACGACAGGCCTGTCACCTTGAAAGTTGAAGCCGCTTGAATCACCAATCAGAGTGGGTCACCTGTCCACCTGCAACACGCCGCTGCAGCAGGCCTACGAGAGAGAAAAAGTCAACACCTAGGCTCCAATGTCCTCATCAATGTCCACCTCTCAGACATGATACCTCTGAGTAGTCCTCGTCCAATTCATCTAGCTACCCCGAGGACGAACGTTTTCGGATTTCTTCAAACGTCCGCGTCTATTTGTCTCCATAAGTCTACGGACACAAACACCACAAGAGAGTGACCCCAACAAACTTCCCCTCACGACCTTGTGGGGAACCTTGGCCATTGTTGAGTAACCATCATCTCTTGCCTTCCGGTAGCTTCCCCTGAATTTGGATCAACCTCTACTTCAAAGGGTTCGCGTCCTTTCCCCCCCCCGCGGATAAAGGTACAACGAGGGAGTGGCCTCAACAAACCTCCACTCACGTTCGAGTGGGGGGCACACTCGCCTCTATCCGGTGATGTCATCGCCTGCCTTCCGGTACCTTCCCATCAACTGGGAATCCAGTGATGTCCTCCGTAAGCCTGAATAACAGCTTCCTCCGCCCTCCTGAACTTGGAGTAAACCCACTCCCCTTCAGCTCCTTATCCGCGGACTTGTCATTCCCCCTTGCCTTCTAGGTTCTGATACCGAGGACTGACTTACTCTGCCATTTGTCTTCCAACTTTTAGCCACGTCCTCCACATCTTCCCCTTTGGCCTTGGCCACCGCAGCTCCGCCCTTGACCCTGTTGGCTCTGCCGTTGGCCCTACTGGTTCCGCCGTTAGTCCTGCTCAGCTCTGCCCTTTGCCCTCCACCGTTGGCCCTGCTGGCTCCACCCTTGGCCCTACACAGCTCCGCCCTTGGCTCTGCATATCTTCATCCTTGGCACTGCTGGCTCCGCTGTCCTCTCGGATGACCTTTGCTACCACCCAGTAGTCCTCTCCTGCCACCTTGACCAATGCCACCGTTGGTCATCCTGATATTTTCTTTGGCAATGAAGGTCTTCATCAGATATTGCCATGATGTCCTGCTTCCCCTTGCTAACGCTGAGGCGCCTTTGGTGAGCTTCCACTGGCAGTCGCCAAATGTTGTCCGGAAGCCTTCCTCATCCAGCTTCCTGGTTGAAATAACATTCAACCTCAGGTTCGGGGCATGTCACACGCCCCCCAGCATGAGCATATTTTCGTTGCTTGTCCTTAAGCAAACATCCCTAATGCCAACAACCCTAGACGAGCCACCGTTACCCATCTTCAACACCCATCGGCCAACGGGCATGTAGTTCCTGAAGTGGGACTCCCTCGATGTCGCATGGTGTGAGGCCCCACTGTCCATCACCCAACTCATCTCCTAGCATAGGCTGCTCAGTGCTTCCCCTGCATGGACCATCAGGAGGTCTCCACAGAAAGCAATGGTCTCCGGATCATTAACCTGATCCTTTTTCTCCTAACGGTTGCTTCTGTCCTCCTCGTCCTGCCTCCTTCGCTAACAATCCTTCTTTATGTGGCCCTTCTTGCCACATAAGAAGCAACTCCTTCCATCAAGCTTGCTCCGACTGTTGGTCCTCTCCATCCTGCCACCCTGTCCTTGGTTAGATTTCCCTCGTCCCCGACTGCTAGTCGCCACCAGAACACGTTTGTGAGAGCTTGAGACCTCACCGCGTTCCCTCCGCCTTGACTCGTTCATAAGCAGGGAAGCTATTACCTCGTCCAGTTTCAGCGTGTCCTTCCCGAACAGTAACGTCGTGACAATATAATCATACGAGGCTGGCAAGGATGCCAGCAACACCAACGCTTTGTCCTCGTCCTTGATCTTCTCATCAATGGCTGACATTTGCGTTACCAGCTGATGGAACTCGTCCAAGTGCTTCTCGAAGCACTCCCCTTCTGACAACCTCAGGCCATAGAACTGTTTCTTCAAATGCAGCTTGGTTGTCAAGGACTTGGACTTATATCGGCTCTCAAGCTTTTCCCAGACCTCAGCCGGGTCTGATAGTCCAAGGACCTCCTGGAGAGCATTGTCCGCCAAACACAACTTAATGGTGTAGTTGGCAAGATCCCTCTTGTCCTGCCACTCGTCCTCGGACAGTTTCTCCGGCTTCTTCTCATTTTTCCTAAGAGCTTTTACTATTCCTTTCCGGGTTAAAATATTCCTTACCCTTTCCTGCCAAAGGATAAAATTATTTTTCCCATTGAACTGCTCTACACTGAATGTCCCATTCTTCGCCGACGACGCCATCCAATCGACAGTTCACAAACCTTTCTCTGATACCACTTGTTGGGAGCAAACGGGCGTTCGGACAGAATGCACCTGAGCGCAGTAACCGAGATGACAAAACACTCGGACAGAGGGACAACACTCGGACGGATAGCCAACAAGAAAAGATAAAAACTGAGAGAAACACACCAGATTTAACGTGAAAATCCTTCTGAAACCGAAGGAAAAAATCATGGGAGCAGAGGCAACAGCAAATCCACTATGTAAAATAGGTTACAAACCTCCAAGATGGAGTATCCGCTATACACCCAAGAAGTCAAAGAGAAAAACTCTCCAAAGCAAACCAAGAAAAACACACCTTTTTTCTTTTCACTCTATTTTTCTCTTTCTCTCTTCTCTCATCGGTGGTGCACTCCTCTTCTTCTTCACAATAGCCATTTTGCTCTCCCAAGATTGCTCTCACAATCTTGTTTGCACTCTCACACACCTTCTTCCTCACTTTCTCTTCTCACGCAGCAGCCCTATATATAATACCAGGGGATGCCACGTGGCCGATCACCCAGCCACCCTACTGCCAGTAGGGTGGCAGGACTACGCCGCCCTAGGCCTACAATAGAAAGCGCACACCCGGCGTGCCAGGATGGCAGGCCTGTCACCTTGGAAGTTAAAGTTGCTTGAATCACCAATCAGAGTGGGTCAACTGTCCACCTGTAACACGTCGCTGTAGGAGGCCTACGAGAGAGAGAAAGTCAACACCTAGGCTCCAGCGTCCTCGTTCATGTCCACCTCTCAGACATGATACCTCTGAGTAGTCCTCGTCCAATTCATCCAGCTACCCCGAGGACGAACATTTTTGAATTTCTTCAAACGTATGCGTCTATTTATCTCCACAAGTCCGCGGACACAAACACCACAAGAGAGTGACCCCAACACTGCCTACGAATAGCTCCATACCACCTAACAACTCCTAACTCGGGCACCAAGACTCGGATCAACACTCCATGCAGGTATAAAGCGATCCTGCCAGAATGCTCAATATATATATATTTATTTATTTTTTCTTGCAAAATGTACTATACCGGCAAAATTACACCCAACGACAATGGTTGCCTATCGCCATCTAGGCCAGTGCAAAGTTGCCGGTCAATGCGATGATCGGCACTTTTGCACCCATTGCCTTCAGCTAATTTTGACTAGTTAGCTAGTTGATCGGTCATATGCCTTTTTTTTTGTAAAACACCAACAAGACCGACAAATCTGCACCCAACACCATTAGTTGATTTTGGCCGGTACTACAGGCGCTTTGTTGAAAATTTTTTGAAGATTGTGGTGCTTTTGACTTGTTTGACGTAGAAGAAGACTATTTGTTTGGGATAATGATTGTGAGGAAAGTTTCTAGGAGTTGAAGAGAAAATTGACGTGAGTACCTATATTGCCTATCCTTGACAAATATGAAGGATTTGTGGTATATTGTGATATTTTTAAGAAAGATTTGGGCTATCTTTTGATGCAGTATGGTTGAGTGGTGGCTTATGATTCTAGGTAGCTGAAGATCACAAATAGAACTATCCCACCCACGATTTGGAGTTAGTAGCCATGATTTTTGGGTTAAAAATTATGAAACATTATTTTTTTGGGGAAAATTTTATAATTTATTCTAATTATAAAAGTTTAAAGTATGTGTTCTTCTAAAAGGCATTGAATATGCTGTAGTGGAGATGGGTGAATTTATTGAATGATTATGACTATGAGGTCCAACATCAGCCAGGGAAGGAATTGATCAAGTAGTAGGAGATGTTGGACAGAATGAAGAGTTGCACAATTTGGTTGCACTCCCAAGGATTGTAGATGATGTTTTCATACCTCAAGGTACAGTTGGAGATTTTGGAGAAGATTAAGTAGAATCAAATGAGTGACACGTATCTGATGAAGATTGCAAGAGATTTGGATAGCGAGTGATGAGCACATTTTTATTTTTGGTCTAACGAGATTCTTTATTTTTAGAATCGGATTTGTGTCGATTAGTGAGGAGTTGAAGGAGGAACTTCTGAATGCAGGTCACAGGTCACGGTATATGATTCATCTTAACACGAATATGATGTATCAGGACATGAAGAAGACTTTCTGGTAGCGACACATGAGAAGGGAGATTACGGTTATGTGGCTAGATGCATCGTGTGTCGGTAAGTGAAAGCGGAGCATAAGAAACCTCAAGGGTTTGTAGGCCTTTTAAGATTTTGGAGTGGATCGGAGAGGTGACTTATAGATTAACTTTGCCTACAAATTTGATGGGTTGTCATAATGTTTTTCATATTTCGATGTTAAAAAAATATATGTATGATCCTTCTAATGTGATTGAATTTGATCCATTGAAGATAGATGAGAATTTATCTTATGTAGAGGTTTCTATTCAAATTTTAGATCAAGAAGATCAAGTGTTAAGGAATAAGATTATTTTATTTGTAAAGGTGCTGTTGAGGAATCATTCGGTCGAGGAGGCTACATGGGAGCGTGAAAATGAAGTTCCGAAGAAGTTTCCTTATCTGTTTGTGGATTGAGGTATATGAATTTTGAGGATAAATTTTTTTTTAAGGTGGGAGGCGGACGTAATACCTCGGACCCCTATTTGGATAATTTTGATATTAGTTATAATTTTTGGGTCAATTGGATGTGTTTTGAAGTAATTATCCTATGAAATTTTGAAGGATATTTGGTTCGGTGGTGTGGTACCTAATGTCAACATTCGAGGCAAGCTAAGGCACTCTCGAGTGTCAATTCAAGAAGGTCAGGTGCCCGAAACGTGCGTGAGGCACGCTCAGGCATCGGTTGGGTATGAAAGGCGCGCATGGGTTGGGCTTTGTCATTCGCGCGAGGAGAAAGAAAAAGGAGAGAGGGGGAGCACGGGAGGAAGAGAGAGAAGGTACCATTCGGGTTCTTCAAAACATCATTTTGTCAGATCTGCTTGGTATAAAATTAATGTAAGTATTCTCTAATCCTATCATTTGTCTGATTTCGTATTTGATGAAGTTTTGTTTCTATTTTGAGGTTTTAAATTCATGCATACACTTTTAGCTATCCCATTCGTTCCCCTTGCACATGCATGACTGTTTTTCTAATTGTTTGAGAGATTTGTTCTTTTTCTATTATTATTTGAGGGTTTTGTGATTTTCTAAGAAAATGAGTAAATATCAAATGCTATATATTTTTATATTTGTATATTTGTGTAAAAATAAGTATAAAATCTTGCATGGGTCATACATTTTCATATGTATGTGCCGTGGTTGTGGTCACTACCTTTGAATTTGTTATTGGATATTCTAGTTAGCTACCGACGGAGAGATATTTGTTATTAAAAATCTCTTTCTATCGGCAGCAAAGACTTAGATTTAGTGACCCGCCCTTTTGGATATTTGATTGCACTTTATAATATATTCAGATGTATTAATATTTCTGACAAACTTGAATACTACAACTAAAGCCCCAAGTAAAAAAATATAGTAAGCAACATTACCTATGAGAGATAGAGTATATAGGTGGTATAGTATATTTGTCTAAATTGTATTTGATTTGATTTAAAGTTATCAAAAATATGAGTAAATCTTTCTCAAGTTAGTCTTTAAATAATCGGAACCTAAATTTAGTGTATGATTTCCATTATAGTATGGATTTATATTCGAATTTTGATTTGGATTTTGTATACGCCAATTTTGCCTACAGATGAGTTTTGGTACATCTCATGTATTTAATTTTGATGATATATTTTGATCCGAATTTTAGATTATCTACCTACGGTGCTACTCTAGTTTCTGCGCATGTAATTAAATCATCTCGCTATTATATTTTTTTTACATTACGATTTGATCGGACATTGGATTGGATATTTGATTGAACTTCTGATTTGATATTCTGATCACTTTTGATATACAGTATTTATACATCTTGAGAGAATTGTTTTTCGATTGAATATTTATTTTAGATTTGATATATGATTTGAGTACGAGAATATTATTAGTTTTGTTATTGGATTCTATTTTGAATTTAATGATGGGATTTTCACATCGGTAATTTAGATTTATATCTGTCATCTGATTTAACATTTATTCTTAGACTATCCCTCTGATTTATTTGGACACGTGTTTTCAAGTATGATTCTTATTGAGTTTCAAGCTTGTGTTTTGTATTTTACCTCTTCATAATATAAGGTTTGTATTCATTACAGAGCAGGACGAGATGTGGTGCGGTATTGTATTTTCTGGTGTGTATTATATCTGTTTACATATAGATGGATTTCGTTTGTACTGTTTTTTAATTTTAGAGTTGGCCGAATGTAGGCCCTTGGACCGTATATTGATTATGTATGGATTTATTTTATTGTATGGATGAATCGTTGTTGTCTTTTGGATATTTTTCCTGATGACTGTTTGGAGCCAGTCATGTTTGTGTTATCCGGACATTTATCCGATGAGATCTTGTACGAGTTATATTTGGGTCTTATGTATGTTCGGATTGTCACACTTGGGATTTATTTATTTGTCATTTAAAATTTAATTGTTTCACTTGCCTGGCCCGGGTTCGTGACACAAAGTTTGCATGTTCTCATTGTAGAATGTCTCATGAAGGAAAGTCATGTTATAAGATCTTGGGTATATGCTTTAACAGCATCCAATCCGTCCATATGATCAAGGACTGCCCTTATCCTTTAAGACATATGGCGAGGAAGCCAAGTGTTTAGGGAAGAGTTTTTGCTGTGATGACCCAAGATGCGGATGCATCCCCACGGTAGTTGAAGGTAAACTTACAATTGTTGAAATTTCAGCTCATGTACTTTTGTGAAATGGACTAGAGAACCCTTATCACAGCTCATTTCGACCCTTTTATAAATTATGGAATAAAATATACATGGATATATAATACATGTAAAATTGATTCAGATTTTGATGAATCAAATAATAGAGAGCATATAACATATAAGCACAATAATCAACAATAATCAAGACCAGATTTTGATGATGAAAGAAAATCTTGACAATCACAGTTATCGAGTAAAACCCTCCAAGTTTCTACAGTCAGTAAAAATAAGACAATAAGAAGGTCAACATATAGACCATGTGGTATAGACGCACTCACTTAACCAACTTACTTCTACCTTGTGATCCCTATCAAGGAACTCCTTTGATTTGCCTATGACAACGGAACCAGACATATTTCAATCTTATTGTTAATTTTCCTTTATGAGCTGTTGAATCTCCATACACCATTGGATCCTAATTTTTACGCCACCCACATCTCTTACGGAGGTATATCGGCAAGAAAATGTGTGAACGATGAAGTAGATAGAGTGAGAAAACCTTAGAATTGAAGCTCATTAATTAATGATAAGTTTTCTCCAATGAGAACGCTTTACAAGCTTAAAAGTGAGAGCATTTTCACTGAGGGGCTATTTGAATATTGTTCAAAAACTTCTTTCACAAAGAAAAGATGGTGACTATTTATAAAGAGGCTAAAAAATTAAGTAAAAAATGTAACCATTTAGAAATGTGCGCAAGGGTTGGCTTAGGGTTCGCACCTCAGCGCTCAAGCGCGGATCGGGTGCACCTTGAGCATGCCTATTCATAAAAGGGCACTTGAGGAACACATCGGGCATGCCTCAAGCATACTTAAAAATCTCACAAAATTAATAAACCAACGAACGATCAAACATGATCACGAAATATGCCAACACATAATATGCTTAAAATTTTTTTCTTTAGTAATTTCATGACAAAATTTCATAAAAATAATAAACCAAAATATAATATAGTCACGGGTTCAAATACCACTAAGATAGAACCCATATATATAAAACTTTACTCCTAATAGACAACTGATACAATAAACAAAACTCAAATGATATGCAAAAATGTGCTGTTCCTATGCAAACAAGGTTAGTACAAAAATAAATAATACAAAAATAAAGCAGTAAATCAATAAATAAGTACGGGTACAAAATATATCAAAGAGATCAATATAGCAGCTACAGCGCATGCCCAAGCAAAAAATAAATATGACAAAGACTTCACCCAAAGATATAGCGAAGCTCCCCCTAAGATAAACCTCACCTTAACAAAAAGATAATCCTCCCCTTAAGGAAGATGAGACAAGCTCTCCCCTAAGATAATTATTTCCCCTTTTTGTCACGAATGACCAAAGGGAGGGCATCAATCAGTGTTAAAAGAATCACGGTGAGACGTCCATGTGGCAAATAGATGGGCAAGTTGCTCCTCATGTGTAGCAAGATTGGTGTTAAGGCGCTAAAAGCTCACGACCATGTGGGACTCTTGTTGTGCATGAGAACAAACAGCCACTCCTGAGAGGAAAATAACTGCTCAAACCGATCAAAAATTCTAGAGAGCTACTCCAAGATTAGCGAAGAGGAAAAGGTAAAGGATATCGGAGGATCAAATGGGCCAGGGCAAGATGGGCCACCCTTGGCTAACAAAGAAGGATCCTCTAGAGGAGGCTCATTAAAAGGATCATTAGGAGCTGGGGATTATCAGCGAGTGTGGGCTCGGTTTTGTTCAATGGTTGTGCAAGCAATGGGCCGGTCAACCCGCACAAGAGGAAGGTTCGCTAACTGTATGCCTAAACCCGTAATTAGACATTGGATGAGACAACTATGAGGAAGGTTGTCATCCTTCTTGGACACAAAAATATTAATAAGATGAAAACATAAGTGGGATAAAAGATTAATAGACCGCCAACACAGGACAGTGTAAAGGAACAAAGTCTTGTCTTGAGGGATAGAGAAATGTGTGATTGAAAAAATATTAGTCAATATAATCTGGCATACAACCATCCTCCGAGGTATGAGAAGTTTAGTTTTGAAAGATCTGTCATGCCACTCCATTGGAGAGTCGTGGAGAAAAGAGGCTACCTCATCAAGATGTGTCATGGTATTGTACTTATATGGGTAATCTAGATGGGAAACATGAGGAATATTAAGAGTACGAGGATCACCTCTAAGGTAATTCAAAGGGTACACCCCCTTATAAAGGTAGGAAAGGAACGAATTGCTAGGTCAAAATCATAAATGTTAGAATAAAACTCTTGAATTAAGAGTTGTGCAGGAGGAACAAGATTGATCAGAACCAGCTCCCAATGCCGGTCTGTAAATAGAGAGGACATAGAAGGTTCGAGAGATGTGAGGTCAACTTCCTGTTCAATGGAAAGTTGCCTATGGAATTTGCGATTTTGAAATAATTTCTTAGTGGCGGCATTAACAAAACGGTTAGGTGTTGAGGGCCCGCTCACTCAGGAATGCTTACTAATAGACTTTTTGGTGAGGGACTTCCGAGGAGGAGAATTCTGTACAGAAAAATAGAGAGAGTGATGCTGATGAATGCAAATCCAATATAGGCCTAAAAACTACACACACGAGGAGTAGACCGGAGAGCGGGGAACCTAAAATTTTGTATGGGTCCCACACCGAACCACCCAAAGCCCATGAGCCACTCACCACCACGGGGTCAAGAGAGGGGCAAACAACTGATAAATTGATACTAGAGGGTCACAGATTGCGAGTTCGGGATCCCAAAAAAATGGGTATGTACTATGTGTGACACCCAAAACCCACGACTAGACAAGGCTAGATCTACATAAATGGGATATAACAAACTACAAATCAGTACTAAATATGTGCACAACATGAAGCAATCTAGCAAATGATGTGAATAAAAAGGGTGTTTATGGTGGAGAAGGTAAACCACCGTTAATGACAAAAAGTAGCTTAAGAACCAAGGAGGAGAGAAATACCTTGAATGTGCCCACAATATGCAAGACAATGAGTAGATTTGGAGGATTTTGAGGTTTGTGGAGGTAGAGAGAAAATCAGAGAAGAGAGAGGAATGATAGACGAATGTGGTGTGGAGAAGAGAGAGGTAATAGCGCTCTAGCTCTACTAAATAATAAAGCCT
>JAOVVI020019086.1:0-10200 GCA_028571085.2 Nepenthes alata
TAATTTAACTCGATACCCAAATTTTCTTGATCCAGCCTGGCTAAGATTTCGGAATAAACCTCAGATTGCAATCAGACTTACCTTGTACCTTTTATGCGTTTATTATGTGGCCTGCTGTGAACGACAGCATCCAGCACATTTCTTCAGTCTTGAATCTTATTTCAGATACTATTTGAAAGAATGTTGGATGCACTTTGTTGGTCCAACCAATTATTTAAACCCCAAAAAAATAAATAATAATACATGACAAGCACGTAACAATCACGTACAATCGATAATGACATGATATTTGCATGAAAAGCACCTTTTTAAATGAGGAAGAAAAATCACAAAACTCAAAATCCGAAAATATCTCCAATATACAATGTCTCAATTAGACAAATCGTAAAATATAAGATTAAACTACATTGTCTCAAAACAATAGATAACACAAAATAAAAGAATAAGAAATAAAACCTGGTAAACGTTCTTCTCAATGGTAAGAATAGCGTACCTACAGTCGACGGAGATTGGAACTCGATTCGAAACTTAAACGGATACACAAATCTCGCTATTCTCACTTTTCTCTCTCATTATCTTCGTTTATCTCTCAAAATAGTGCTTAAATTATTGTAGTAAAGCCCTATGACGCATTAGTTGTATTTTTATTCTCCGAGCCGCGCTCGAGTACCAATCGAACGCAGCTCAAGCGCAAAGGTAACGGCGCTTGACGAACGTTTGAGTGCTCGTTAGACATGACTCAATCACAAAGTTTTTAAAAATGACACTCGAGCGCTTATCAGGCACAACTTGATGCAGAATTTATGGAATCAACGGTAAGGAACACATCGGGGGCAATTCGGGCATGAAGCTTCTGGAATCGGTACCTCAGACCTTCGTTGTACATATAAAAGTACTAATCATTCGTACCATCAATTAGCACATCAAATGAATACAGATTCATAAAAGAGTGACCCATTATATATATAAACGTCTCGTTCTATTTATACAACAATTACTTATTAAAAAAATTAATAATAATATCTCTACTTAGAAAAGATGTTTCAATTAATAAAATATTTTAAATTATTGTCAATCGGTCATTAATTTTTATTATATTATTTATTTATTTTAAACAAAAAAAAACTAATACGATGGTGATAATTGTCAACACATATGTTCGATGATGATGGCCAATATCGGACAATTATGATATCTCTAATAAGCCAATGGCTAATAAAATGAATAATAGTTGTGCTTGCGACATTGCAACATGACCATATAAAAGATATTTTATGTGCATCCAATTAAATAGAATTTTTTTTAGAAATAAATGGTTACAGTATAGAAGTGGCCTAAATTAATTCATCTATTCAACAATATTCCTAATAGGAAAAAATATCATTTACTTAAGATATCAACTTTGACAAATTAATAATATATAATTCAAAGGCCCTCGTCCACAAATACATATAATCCATAAATCAATCAACTATTTAAATATAACCAATCCACTATAAATGAGATACTAATTAGAAGAAATATATTAAAACAACTAAAGAAAGATTCTTCATCCATGAATCTTATAAAATTATTCACGATTGGTAATCTGAAAAGTTATAAAATATAATACTAGTGAGTCTCATATTTAACAAAATATGTATGATATATATATATATATAATTATTTGGATTGACAAAAATAATAAAAAAATATAAAAATTGTTACGTACTAAAATTTTGGATTATCTTACGGATCAGGGGCCACAGATCGGATCTTCTTGTTGGTTGATCTGACGCGGATCAGTCTCCATAGTCTTGAATCTGAATCCTGTACAACACAACTAAAAACGAGATGTCAGATGTCGACGGAAATTGTTCTCACCGTAAATCCTCCGACGTTCAAGTTAGATGTCTTTCCAAAAATATAAAAAGATAAATGAATGATGCATATGTGATTGATTGAGTATAGATAGAAGTCATACTTTCAAGAATAGAGAGAGAACAATTTTGAGAGATGATAAGCATTCTGGGCCGATGGCTGACTTTTTGCGAAGGAGGATTACATTCTGGACGGAGCACATGACTCAGAGAATGCCGATCGGCAAAGCTTCCCCTTTTATTCATTTCATCTGAGCCGCTGGCACAGTATTGACCATGTCCCTGCTGGCTGGCTCATTTCGCGCCTCTGGTGGCTCATTAATGCGTCGCAAAGTTTTTATTCTTTACTGCCAGCTGGGCGTCACGTGGGCTTCTATTCCCTGCACAGTGGGCTGGGCCTTCGTTGTTTGTGGGCCTTGACACGGGACCCAATAATGTTTCTATCTTACTACCTTTAAATTTAAATAATTCTTATAAAAATACGGTGACATAATCTGAAAAATGGAATTCATTGAGTGGTTATTGAGTTCGTTTTGCAACGTTAGGAAGAATATAACACTTTCTTGCATTGGTCTGTTTTTTTCCCCTGATGGACTGGGCTTTTTTGTTCGACGGCGTTAATATTGGGCCATGAGATTATGGGCTTAGTTGCTAACACACATAAAATCAGAAGCCCATATATTTGGGTCGAAGTATATAGATCAATCGAGAAAAATGTAAAATCAAAATATTTGTAATATTCGTACGAAATCATATTTAATATAAATATAAATTTTATTTATTTTATTTATTAATTATTTGTCTTGTAAATTAAAAATATATACTTTGAAAATGCTAGAGTTAACTATTGCGGACCATTTAATCAGATGAAATAAAAATTTTACCGTAATTTTATTTATTAATATCACTTTATAAAAAAAAATCAATTTGTAAATTTGTAAAAAATAATTTCAAAAACCACATCCAAAATACTGCAGCCCTCCAGTTGGGGGCGCCCTTCGAATAAAAATTTAGGGGTTCCAATTTTATATATAAAATAACTAAAAATATATAGATGATTGCATTTTTTATTTTTTATTTTTCAATAATATGCATATTTTTAATATTTATTATTTTAAAAATAAAAAATAACAATTATTTATCAGGAAAGTCACAATGGAGCCCCCCCCCCTCCTCAAATTTGTTCTCTTATTGAGAAGATGTTGATGGGTGTGAAGTTTCCATTTGAGGTTGACAAATTCATAGTGCCCCTATTATAATAGAAATGTTATTACAAGATTAACTAAAGAAATAATATTAATTAATTTATTTATTTATATATATATTTATTAGTATTATTATATCAATAAAATACTCTATTATTGAAAAAATAAAAAAATAATAATTAAACGGACATCAATACTCTATGAAAAGTCAAAAAATATTTGAATACCAAATATTTAATGCAACCATAAATCATAAAATTTGAAAAACCATATGGGAAATTTATGAAAGTTTCATAATGCTGAAACATTTTCATAATATAAAATATAAAATAAATCAAAATGTGAAAATTTAAATCACGTAAAAACATAAAAAAGTCATATCACATATATCACCTAATTAAAAAGTTAAATTTAGAGAATAGGCAACTCATATTTATAATTACTTTATGTAGGCTATTTATATTATTATATAAATAGAGACAAATACTATTTTTATTTTTTTTACCCAAGAATAATAAATATATTCTTAAATTATATCTAATAATATCAGAATATATCTCAATATAAATCGTCCATTTACTTATAATTATTATTACTTATTAAATAGATGACTCTATAATAAATATATAAAATTTTTCACTACCTAAAAAAAAGTATAAACTTGGTCATATCATAAAAAAGATTCCTTATCAAAAGCTTATGTGAAAGTAGCATGTAAGTTTCAATACACAAATATTTTTTGATTTTTTTATAATATTTTAATATATAATATACTCCTTCAAAATATTCATATATTCACTAAAATAAATAAAATTTAAAAATATTATATAAAAATCAATAAAATGTCAAAATTTTTGATAAACTATATATAAATACAATAATATTTTGAAACAATGGTGTAGATAGTAACACATATATATATATATATATATTTAAATAAGTGTTAAAAGTAATATCGAATAATTTTTAAAATAGATAAAAAAAAATAGGTCTTAATATAGTTATTATAAACCCAAACTTTTACAAATTTGGAGGGAAATGGCTCAATAATCTCTTTTCTTCATTCTCTCTACTTGTTCCTCTTCTTTCATTCTCTTTTTTTTTTCATTCTCTCTCTTTTTTATACAAATGATGATGATTGGGTAAGGGGCGTATTTATACCAGATTAACATATAAGTATCTGATAAAAATACATTAGATGTCATTTTCATATACATATGCGTGTACAAGCGATACATTAGCCGCAAATCTTCGCATTAGTATTTTATAGGCATCATTCATATGGGAAACTACGGCTTAAAATGAGTACAAGCAATCTTATCCCTTCGACTCCATTTTGGCCGTCGGATGGAAAATTCGACGACCGATATTTTAAAAAAAAAAATTAAAAAAAATAATAATTATTATTTTTTTATATCAAATACAAAAAAATAATATTGAACTACTTTTTTAATAAATACATATTTAGCCGTCAAATTTTTTATTTGACAGCCGAAATGAAGTCGAAGACGTTGCAACCCCCCTCCCGCCTTTCAGCCCACTCAGTTCCTTATCCCCCCCAAGCACCAAACTTCTACCAAAAACATGCACTAGTTTGAGATATGCATTTATTAGAGGTTAATCTTGATTTTTCTAAATTTTTATTTTTTAAAATTTTTATTCTATAATTATTTTTTATATTGAGTTAATATATTATAATTACAATATTATAAATATAAATTAAAAAATTAAATACTATGGGTATAGCTTTGAGCAGAGACAAGAATGCAAGATAAAACTTAATGATATTACGATGATTTTATTCTTATTAATTTTTATTTGTTTCTTGATTATCTCACTTTGTGAATTTAAATAAAATAAAGACAAATGGGAATTGCGTGGATAGTTTTAATGGAAATAGTATTAAGAAATAACTTGTAGCTATTTTTAAATAATTTTCAATAATATAGTGTGAAAAAGGGTATTTTATTTCAAATTATATAATAATATTTTAACTCAGTGTAAGAATAGCAGAAACTATATAGAATTAAATATTTAATATACGTAAAGAATATTCGTATTTAGATGATATGACCAACTAACATGTATAAAATAATATAAGATAATAGGTAATAATAATAAGAAATAATTTCTTAGAAATAAAGGAAAAACTGATGTCCACAGTAAAAAAAAAAAGAATCCTCCAGACTTTAACGGTTAGAGAAGATATCCACTATAAAAATTAACTTACAAATCGGGTGGTACAAACGCGCTAACCTATCATACTTACTTCCGCCTTATGATCCCTATCAAAAAACTCATTGGATTTGTCTGCGGCAATGGAATCGGACGCCTTCTGGTCTTCACATTAATATTCTCTCTTAAACTACTTGAAGGACCAAATATCACCGGATCCTCTTTTTCACAATACTCACGTCATCGACGGAGGTAAAGGCTAGGAATGCTGTACTAAAAAGAAATTGTGATAGAAAACTTATTAGCACATGAAGTACAACGAAGAAAGATCGATTTTCTCAAATGTAACGAGAATTATCGATTAAATAGAGTGAAAGAACTATTTCTCTCAAAGAGGAACGCTCTACAATGCTTAATCAAAAAGTTAGGACAAATAAAACAATGTGCATATTTATAGAAGGCTAAAAAAAACACGTTTAAAAATTCTGTCCATTTTCGCGGTGCACCAGCGCGACTCGAGCGCACACGAGCACACCGAGGGGTTCGGAGAAAATCCTATAAGCGCTCGAGCGAGAATGAGACGAGCAACGAGCGGGGTGATTCGAAAATTTGCGCTTGAGCACATAGAGAGCGCACGACAGGCGCAGGGGTACGAGAATAATGGCTCAAGCAGGTGGCGTGTGCACTGCAGGCGTAGTGCTCCTGGAACTCAGGAATGGACGGCTATGTAAATATATTGATGCAGTATTTCGATAGAATACAATCCAATAACGACATATGATTAGATATGATTATAAAATATACCGACCATAAAAATGACCATAACATAGTATCTAATCAATTTATTTATAAGATAACATTTAATCAATTTATTTATAGTAATAGATTTGCACATTAATGATTGATAAATAGATACTATGATATCTTAAATTATTTTATAGTAATTAAAAAATATTTTCTATAAATTTTTTAATGTAATATAAAATATGTTTAAATTCAACTAAGATTAGTGCCTTACAATAAATTTTCAAACAATTTCAAAATAGCAATCCAATCTTGTTGGAGTTAAAAAAACAAAAAATATTTATTATGTTTGTGATAAAGACAGTAATCGTGGTGAAGACTGATTTTTTGATAATCACAATAAATGCTTTATTAAAATTAAATTATGTCTAATTTTTTATAAAGTGTGATAAATATATGTGAATATTATGGAGGCAATAATAAAAAATTTAGGCTAAATCGCATGATAGATGAAAATAATTGCCCCCAACTCCTATTTTGATTTTTATTTTGTAAACATAAATCTAATTTCAAATTTTAGAAAAACATTCCCCAGAAAATCATATTTTTTTGGAAAAATTAACTTTTTTTGTAGAAATTATTTTTTTAAAAAAATATTGTTAGGTATAATTCTTCTTTTTCTGTATATATATAATACTCTTACTAAAAATAAATACAATTTTGTTTATATTTATTATAAAAGCCTGAACTAGAAAACATTTAAAATAAAAACATTCATAAATGATTTAATCAAACTAATTTTAATTATAAACAGATGTAATTATAATTATTCATCTAATAAATGGAAGCATCCTCATTTAGCACGACTTAGCTGTTATAATTTTCTGGAAATAATTAAGTTTATTGATAATACATAAATAGAGGTCCACTGGTAGAAAGCCAAATGATTTAATTAACTCCATTATGAGTTATTTAATTAATTTGTACAAATTATATGAAAATTAGTTGATGTGATTAATTTATTCATAGTTTCCCAATAAAATTATAACAATAATACATATCAAATATTCCCTGGAAATATTATAATCAGCAATTATGACCAGCAATAATGACTCGTATATATTAATATAGAGGAAGTAGTTCTTGTGAAGCATCATTCAATTACTTACCCCCATCAAAATCCGAAAAATGCACGCCAAACTTAATGATAAATTAATTACCAGAAAATTATAAAATATATCAACAATATTAATTATCTCATCAAATATTATTAGCTCTGTTACATCTCTGGTTCTTAATTATTGTACGAATCAGGAAACTTTTAAATTTCTCGTCCGGGTCGAATCTCGAGTGGGTCCGGTATTCGTCGCTAATAACCTGGAACCTGCACAATACAACCTACAAACAAGAGGTCAAAAGTAGGTGGGATGCCCCCCACCGAAAACACTCCGACATTCAAATCAGATACCTTTCGTAATAAGCAGAGGAATGCACATTGAAAAGAAAATATGTCGGGAGTGCAAAGATATAACAATGAGGAAAGTGTGAGCGGCATGTATTCGGAAGCCCAAGCTCCGTGGGTGCGCCTGGCAGAGGGGTAGCTCACTATGCGGGGGATTGAGTTCCAAAAATATACCCGACTGACGGGAGTTTCACTATACGGAGGACTAAGCTTCGAAAGTGCGCCTAACTGATGAGCGGTTCACTATGCAAATGACTAAACTTCTAGGGTGAGCCTAGTTGAGGGGCGGCTCATTATCTTGAGGATTAAGCTCCAAAGATGTGCTGACTAATGGGCGACTCACTATCTGAATGACTGAATTTCGAGAATGAGTTTGACTGAGGGGTGGCTCACTATGCGGAGGACTAAACTCGTATGGTGCGCCCGATTGAGGGGCGGCTCACTATCTAGTGGATTGAGTTCTAAATGTGCACTCGGTGGAGGGACGGCTCACTATCTAGAGGACTAAGCTCTCAGGGTGTGCCCGTCTGAGGGACAACTCACTATCTGGAGGATTGAGCTCCAAAGGTGTGCCCGATTGAGGGGCAACTCACTATTTGGAGGACTGAGCTTCGATGGAGTCTCAATTTTACAGAAAAAAACATTCATAGTTGGAGTGATAGTGAAAGTTATAGTTAAAGTAATGTTGATCATTTATTCAAGATGTGAACAAATCGGATGTGCACATTCATGCAAGATCCGGTGCTCTCTTTGAAATATCCGCTTTGTAGGGCGGCTCACTAAATGGTGGGTAGACCTCACAAATGGGCCCTTGGACGAATAGTCAATCAATGCTTATTGGCAGGGTTGACGCTACTAGTCGAGGTGCAGCTTCAAGCCGGAGTGCTGGATCAAGCCGAAGTCCCTCTACGGTCGAAGTGCTGCTACAAACCGGAGTAGATCAGGCTCAAAGTGCTTCAGGCTGGCGAACTGCTACCACAAGCCAGAGACATTCTGCGACCGGAGTGCTGCTACAGTCGGAGTAGATCAGACTTGAGGTGCATGAGGCTGGCGAGCTACTACCACAGGCCAGAGACCTTCTGCGGCCAGAGTGCTACTACAACCGGAGTAGATTAGACCCATGGCGGATCAAGATGGAGTGGATCAGAGTCTGGCTGGAACGCTAGAGCGCTTCTGAGCCCGGGGAGCTGCTACAGGCCAGAGGTCTTTAGGCGGCTAGATAAGGCTCGGGGTCCTTTGCTGGATAAGACCCGGGATCCTTTGCTGGATAAGGCCCGGGGTCCTTCTGCAGGTAGAGTTTTTGTTACAGGCCGATAGACTGAGAGATGGAGCGCCAATGCTGATCTAAACTGTTTGAAGAGATCCTAAACGTCCGACCGAGAGCTTTAGGAAACTTCGGACGCCTTCGGTAAAGACCTCCGCACCATCTTTTGATCTAAGTTGAGGGAGGACAGATGAGTGTCCTCTGAGGGTTTCATCCTCATGTCTAGATCTGTTAAGATGCTCTAGGCTCCCTTGCAGAGGAGCTTCATCGAGCGCCCTTGAAGAAGCTCTAGGCTCTGCTCAATAATGACATATGGTTACCACTGTTGGCAGTGAAAATGGTGGGGTTAGAAGCCATTGAAGGGAGATCGTCGTACTCTGTCTAACTCGAATGCCACAGGAAGTGGCCAACTGCCATCAAGGGCGTCGAGTCCCGTCTTCTAAAGACAGAGGACTGTGAAAAAGCACTATTTGTGCTAACGTGTACACTCGAGTTTTGACCACGATAAAAATAGCGAAAATAATAAATAATAAATATCCAATACACGTAAAGGATATTTAGTTATAGATGCTAATGATACTAACAATCATGCAAAGTATAAATGAGCATAAGCAGTATAAAATGACATGATTTTTGATGACAAAGGGAAAACTCGATACCCACGGTAATTGAAAAAAACCCTCCGGGTTTCAACGGCCAAAAAAGCAATGCATTATGAAAACTAACTTACAGCTCGGGTGGTAACGTCACGCTAACCTATCCGACTTACTCCCGTCTTGCGATCCCTACCAAGGAACTCTTTAGATTTGCCCGTGACAACGGAACCTGACACCTTCCAATCTTCACATCAATCTTTCCTGTCAAACCACTTGAATTGCCGAATACGATCGGGTCTCCTTCTTCACAAACCAATATTTTCAACGAATGTAGAAGGAAGTGTTTCAAAGGTTAATGTAAGGTGATGAGAAAACTTATTTGAACATAAAGATCAATCTTGTAACTTTTAGTTTTCTCAAGAGAAGCAATATTAATGGAGTATGAATAATTTTATTCTCAAACGGGGCACGAAAATAAGCTCTCCAGAGTCCTTTCTTTCTTCTTAGGGTTTCCAAATTATAATCTAAGTATATATAGAGGACTCAAGGTTTGTATTTAAAAACATGCCCATTGTCACGCTACTCGAGCGCACAAAGGGTTTCCAAAGAAACCCTACGTGCGCTCGAGCGCGAGGGCAGCGCACAATGAGCGGGGTCCATTATGTTTGTTAGGGTCGAGCGGGAAGCGAGCGCATGGAGGGCGTGGAGGCTTTGGACGGGCTCGAGCGACTGGAGGGCGGAACGGACTGATATGCTAGTACATAAGGTCACAGAAATTGTCAATTATAAACATGACTCTAACAATCTTCCCCTTTGGTAATTCCGTGACAAAACTCAGAAAATAAATAAATACAATAGAATCACGGGTTCAGACACCACCGAGATAAAACCCGTG
>JAOVVI020019088.1:0-10199 GCA_028571085.2 Nepenthes alata
TATTGGTGATTGATGTGTGCTTATTATGAATTGTTGATTATTTCCTTACGTTTTAAATAAGCAATCCAGGTCCCAACAGTATTGATATCAGGTATATTAGATAAAAAAAAATTTTAAAAATTATAAATTGATAGGGTCAAATTGACTGATATATTATTGTATTGACTCATATGTTGGCCAAATATCGGTCAATATTTTAAATATTGGTCAATATATCGTAATATTATTACAGTATTTAAAAATATCAATATTGGGGGCTCCAATATTGATACATATTGGCCGATATTTACATCAAGAGTTACAATTTTATCTGGTGGTGTGGTGTGGTTACCATTCGAGACTCATTGTGAACACTCACGTATAAGGGGGAGATTTCTTAGATCAAATGTGAGGTTTGTTTGTTGAATGAAATCTTCGTTTCCCATAAAATCTGTTTTGGTCCTCAATCCAATAGCATAAACTTTTGTATATAGATGGTGTCACCTGCACAAGTAAGTTCATTCTTTGTGTGTGCGCTCGCAGGGCTGTTTGACTCCCTATATTTGTTCTCCCCAAAGCCAAACAAATTGTGACAACCAAAAAAAGTAGAATATTTTTGTCTTGTAACCCATGGATGAGTAGGATTTTATGAAGATGACTATTTATCACTAAATTTAGGTATTGTTATGAATTGACCGTCAATTGGTAGATCATCACTTGCTTTCCTGCCTTTTAAAAATGCCAGATCACACGATTGTATTTACACCCGTAAATCTTCTTTTATTCCCATGTGTCTTCTCATATTCTCTCATTTTTTGTTAATCTTGTCACTAAGCACATCATATCTCCTCATTACCTTTGCAGCTCTTTGAAGGGTGCTTGAGAAGAACGATTTGTACCCAAGTGAATACAGAAGGAAAAGCATATAAAAAATGATAAATATTATTAGTTTATGAAAAATTGCTACTAATTTCCTACAGGCTCTTATCTCTCTATTTCCTTTATTTCGTATCAGATAATGAATGTGCTGAATTATGATGTTTTTACTTACCCCAAAAAAAAAAAAAAGAATTATGATGTTTTTTGCATTAGGTGGGTTTCTTTCACGTCAAACTGCTAATAAACTTTAGTGGGCCGCTTCAATTCATCGATAAAAGGTTGCTTTTAGCAATCTCAAGGCCTGATTTCTCATCGTGTTTGAGTTGTGTTGGTGAGCTAACTCGCAAATTGCTTTTCTTATTATGGGCAGAACTCTGTTTATTGGATTGCCTCGAAAAATTGTTACTTTTGGAGTGGATAGAACTTTTATTTATTCCTTTCTTGTTGCTGACTTTACTGAATCATTTCAAACTTGCAGAAGAAGCTGAAGATGCATCCTTCCATATATGAGGATCCAATTGCTCATGATCACCAGCCTGTCGGAGGTCTCAGATGCAGCAAAAGACTTCCTTCTTCAGTGAAAACTCCATCATGTTTGTGTTGCAAGTCATGCTCCGTCAGCCAATCAAAATTGTCCCGTCCTCTGAATCCTCGGTTGGGAAATGATCCCAACTATCAGGAGCTTATAAAGACCAATTCACCAGCCATTAAACCAGCAGATTCCTGGTCTCATAACGATCTCCCCATTGAGAAGCATGTCTCCGTGGGGTCCCACTTTCAAGCCAACATCCCGGATTGGTCTCAGGTGATTTCCCTGAGCGATTCTAAATGGCTCGGCACAAAAATTTGGCCTCCGGAAAATCAAAATCAGGATCCCTCTACCTTGGTGGATCCACCTGGGAAGGGAAGACCCGAATCGTGTCATTGCTGTGTTCCCGGTTCTGTGGGATGCATTCGATTCCACATTGCGGAAAAGAGGATGAAATTGAAGCTGGAGTTGGGCTCGGCATTCTATCGGTGGAAATTCGATCGGATGGGGGAGGAGGTATCGCTTTCATGGTCGGTTGAAGAAGAGAAGAGATTCGAGCAAGCCACGAGACACGAATCACCTTCATTGGGAAAGTTGTGTTTTTCGAACCGGGGGTGGAAAGAGTCGGTCAGCTATTACTTCAACGTGTTGATCATCAGGCGTAGAAGTTACCAGAACCGCGTGACTCCTGGGAACATTGACAGCGATGACGATGAATCAGAATTTGGGTCTTTAGGTGGAGCATTTGGTCACGAAGCTGTCAGTGTTTCAGGATTGGAGTTCCCGGGCTGCAACCAGAATGAGCAGTTCTTTGATTTTGATTAGTTAAAGGGAAACCTATTAGGCTACTCTCATTTTTTATCCCCTTTAGTACTCATGACGGTCATGATTCATCTAGCAACAAAAACAAATAGCATCATGACAACATATTAAACTTTGTTGAACCTCTCTTATAATCCTATCCGTTCAAATTATCATACGACCAGTGAGCATATCATAGGATTCTTATAATGAGAGGATTCTAACGGCAAATGGTGCCATTGTTGGGCAAAAATGTTGGGACAGTTTCGGCCGATAAAGCTCAAACTCTGCAATGATGTAGGTGTCTGGACCAATAACTCTCTATCTTGCCTGCCTGTCGGCCCCTGAATTCTTCTCTCTTCTTTCTAGCTTAATGATATTTTTTGCTTAGTTTTACCCTTCTTTTGTTGAACTCTATCATATTGCTTTTATCTTTTTCATTGGCGCCAAAGAAGGCCACAAGTTGAAGCAGCCGATGCCTGTACCACAGAATAGACTATTGAAGAAGTGGAAGATTGTTAGCAAAAAGGAGCTTTTCTGATAGGAGGAAAATTCATGAAAGGTTCAGAAAAGGGGGAAAAAGGAAAGATCAAGAAGAAGAGGATCAGTCATGAATCTGTGAGGTCAATGTTGTAAAGCTGTATTACTAGTTGTCTTGTACAATTTTAGATGAGAAAACTTCATTGTTTGTTATGTAACTTTGTATTTTATCGATGATTAGTATTTGAGGAATGTTTTTTAATCATTTCTGAGATATTCTTCATAATATGATATAATTTATCCATCGATACTAATTGGCCTACTAAAAATTAGATAAATAAATAGGTATCATGTTATTTGAACTGTCCAAATGGTATTGGTAACCAAAGAATGTTCCTAAGTATTGTTTTTTGTTCATATACCAGCTAAGGAAGGTTTAACCGCCACTCAAGCAGCCGCCGGCCAATTTCACTTATCATCTTGAAATATCTCTGTAGCTTTAGATTGCCAAGATGAACCTGATCCCGGAGCAATGCAGTTCGAGCAGGAAAGGGAGAGGGGGCTATCTGTGTACCAGTTGTGTTTGATCAATTGGGCAGACTCAATTGTTTGCCTAAGTTAGGATCATAAATAAATTGTGTGCTTATGAAACCATAATTCTCTGTTGCTGTACTCTTTCCAAATGGTATGAACAATGGCATTATGTTGTCATCCGTCCTTTCAAGCTTAGTATGTCTTGGTAACAAAGTAATCCCTTATTTATGTTGTAATGGTTCTACTTAAATCCCTTTTCCCAAATAATGGGAACAGGGGGGTTAGTTTTCTCAATTAGCAATTTATTTAAAAATGGATAATTGAGATTTTAACTCTTTATTCTGAAAGAAACTGCAGTATCTTTCATCTATTTCTCTTATTTGAAAGTCTATGTGTTTAGTAGTAATATAACTCGTCAATGACTTTGGTACCGAGGCACATAGGCTTATATAATGCAGCAGTGAAGTAATTTGTATATGACTCTCTGAAACTTAAAAATATATGAAGGTAGGCATTCTACGCAAGAAGAAGACGACGATTCCGCTCACCACTGCAAAATCGAAAACAAGGGCATCCGATTAACCCATCAAATCATGGATATGTGATATTTTGGTTGGGGATTTCTTTGCTCCAAACAAATTCGCAAAACGTGGTCAGTTTTCTTTTGGAGCGTGTGAAATTGTTCTCGTCGGCAATTTGATTGGAAGAACTCATCGGAGGAGGTTGAGGGTGAAAGGGAAAATATGAATAAGCTGCTTGAATTTGGAAGGAAAGCTATGTTTTACGTAAGAGTTCTCTCGGGCTATGAAGAGCGTCGAATCCGATCTTACAGATTGCAACTTGAGCAACGCCTCCAATCGGTTGTCTTTCCTGCCTGTCTTCTCTGTTCCGCAGTTTCTTTGGACGCATTTTTTTCTGGTGTAGTTTCCCTGAATTTCATTTTACGTTTGCTTTGTTGTTCCTTTATTTTAGTTTTTTTTTTTTTTCTATGTTGTATATTCTAGTGTCGAAGTGAAATCTAGTTAATGTTGTTCCAATTGATCAGGAAGACGGTAAATGGAGAGAAGGGAAGATATTTCTAAATTTAGTTGAGTATAATTGAGAGTTCCCATATCTCCATTTCCGTTACTCTCGAATCATAACTAATGAATGGAAATTGAATCTCTCTAGTTGGAATCTGAAATTTTGGAGGAAAGAAAAACTTGAGTAAATTTGTTGCAGGGTTAGTTTATTTCGTTCGTATTTGCCTCCAAAATTTTTAGAGTTCAAAGGAGCGTTAGAAAGTTGTTTTGGTTCCTTAGAACTTGCAAGTCATTGTAGATCACCAGGAAATTATAATATGTTGTCACAATGTATTAGTGATACTTCACTTATTACACCAAATTTCCTGGGCGATCTATTACCTAAGAAAACTTCACGTGAGGCTCCCACAACGAGGGTTTGATCTATGCTACTTCACCCCTGCATTACATGAAATTTCTGGGGTGATCTATTACCTAAGAAAACTTCACATGTGAAGGTATCCATCTGTGTTGAGGAAGAAAAAATGACAACCCGGTGTGAGGTTCCCTCATTGAGGGTTTGATCTATGCTGCTTCACCTGACATTGCAGAGAGACTGATTTTGTGTTTTAAACTGAAGGCTTTCATATCATAATGAAGGAACATTACTGTTGTGCTAAGGCTTACATCCTTCTCCATCATTTTAGAAAGTTTAAGAGGCTATCCTGTAGCAGTTTAGTGTAAAGCATCGGTGCCTTTTGCTAAATCGGAAAGATTGTGCTATTGGTAGGTTGATTGCTTCAAAATTCCCTGAACCCACTAAGAGTGTAGAAAAGGACCAGATGAAATTAACTATTGGAGTAAATTATGAGAAGGTTAACTGTCAGGTATGGGCTAGGGTGGTACAATTTCTTCTTTTCTTATGAATGAAATTTTAGGATGATTACTTGGAATTCCAAGGGGGTCTAATAAGAGGAGTAAATGGGGATGCCTTAGAAATATAGTGAATATTTTGACAGAGGATATGATCTGCATGTAAAAAACAAAATTGACTGATTTTGAAGGAGGATGGGAATGCTTCTGTGATTTGGGGAGATCGACTTGCAAAATGGGTTCCTTTAGATATGAGATTCGTAAAGACTTCTTGTTTTGTGCTTCTTTCGGATGGTCAAAGTGTTAAAGGTTATGACCACCTTTTTTTTGGGGGGGGGGGAGGGGGGGGAGGAATTTTAGTTTCATCTGTTTTGAGGTTGTCGATGTTAACCTCTCATGGATCATAATTGAGGAGATTATGTTCCTTGCTGCCCTACTCATACGAGGGGGCCTTTAGGAAGCACTAGATTTTTTGCATGGGGTCTGATTTCAGTGATATCTCAGTTAAAAGGGTAAATTCATCTGCAGCTTCTCACTCTACATCTGATTTCCAGAATTTTCGCTCAGTCTATTTGCTAGATCAATCATGTGAGGGATGTGACTTCTCAGACTAGAGTTAGGAGTAGTGCATCTTGTTCAAGGTCAAACTTTTTTTTTTTTTTTGGTTTTTTTGCTACAAAATTTGAGGAATCATTTCTCTGTATTAATCAGTGTGCTAAACTGGATTTATCTGACACTATCTTTTGATTTTTCTTTACAGTATATATGCTACAAAGTTTCATTTCGTGTCTTTTTCGTCTGATTGCATGTGGCGTAAGACACACAATGTTAATGGACGGATGATGGAATGTATAATGAGTAATATTTTCTGGGTTCTTCCTTGTTTTAGTCGTGGAATGGAGTAGTTGAAGGAAAATCTCAGTTTGGAATAGGGTCATCTTTGAATTTTAGAGTTAGAAAGCAAATTGTTAGATAAGGCTGCAGATATAGTTTGTAACAGCAATATGATGATATGCAGCATGCTAATCTTGGTAGGAAATAATTTGTGACTAAAACATGAAGACTTATTGCTTTGTGGAGTTTGAATGTGACTTGAGGACAGTGACAAGGACACTATCTGCTTCCATAGGGTTGCTAATGTGCACATAGGTCCAATAACAATAGTGCTATTGAGATTTTGGAATCAATTTTTCCCTTGTCATGTTAAATTTAAAATTGCAATCATCAAAAGATTAGGTTTCACTTCCTAATATTGGAGACTTGATGTTGATGTGCCACAATTTGGTGTTCTAGAGGATAGAGCAATATTGTCGGGCCTGAGCTTCCCAAGAAAGAAAATTTTCAAGGCATTTGTTGATATGTTTGGCTAAAAGTCCTTGGGTGCTGTTATTTCATTGAGCTTTCGTTCTTTAAGCAAAACTGTAAAATTTTTATGGACAATTTGTTGAATTTCTTGGAAAGAGTTCCATATAAGACCTATGATTTACAAAAGAGTCTAGCACATGAGATTTTCATATAGATATAGCATTACCCCTGCTACGCAGAAGACTATTTTAGTGAAAACCTGTGACTCACAAATCATAATGGCGTAACCTTACCATTGCACCAAGGCAAACTCTCACAAGTTTGCTAGAATTGTTACTTCACTAAATGTAATTTCATAGAAAGGCTAGCTCTTTAGTACATCGAAGAGTTGCATCTAATTAAATTGTTGCCTCAAATGAGTGGTCAGTTTAAGGTGAGCTGGGAAAACTCAATGGCAAACTGATGTCAAATTTGCAGCAAGCTTTTGTGCCTATCTGTCAGATGTGTGCAAGCAGCATGGGGTCTACTGAGAGTCAAATGCACACAGCTTTTTCCCTACAATGCATATATGTTGTTTGTGTGATTTTAACCCATAACTTTCATGTGACAATGGGGCACTCTTGTTGTTTTGCAAAGGTTTACCTTTCAGGGTTTCATGATGATCGCCAAGGATAACCCTTTTAGATTTGCTTGGTACTGTTTACAAATGGGTATCCCACAAGAGTAATTAATCAGAGTCTTGCAGTCAAGGGAACATGCTGAGAGCTCTTTGATTATGTCTTTTTCATGGTGACTGGTGAGAGATGGAGCTTAGTTCTTTTGGAATGAAAAATGGTTGGGGAGGCACCTCGGCCATCAATCCTTTTGGGGTGTTTTTGATGCTTCAAGAAAGTATTAAGTTGAAATCTTAATGCTACCATTTGCCGGCTAGGAGTTGTATGATCTTTGAAAGGCTGCATGGCTCTCATGTCAGTGTCAGTGAAAAATGATCATTTCAATGGAGCCTAACTATGGTTTTCTCCTTTTAATTCTGTTTTGGTGATTTATTAATGACAGTTTTGGCCGCTCCCAAGGTGACTTCATTTGCTTGGGAAGCAACTTCAGAAATAATTTTGACTAGTGACAACTTCCAAAAGAGGGGAAGATGATGAATCGATGTCTTGTGCAAGGAGGATGTTGAAACTACTAAGCAACTTATTCATTGTTCCTGTGCTAAATGTTTTCAGGAGTTTTCTCGATTATGGTAAAAGAGGAGCTCTTAGGATGACACGGAGAAAGCTAGGAAGCTCTGTATATTTCTGACCATTGTTATGGTCTTCCTAGCAGGAAGCTTTTCATATTTATTTAATGATTAGGATTAGAAATTGGATAGATAAATAGTAGCGGTTGTATTAATTGATTGAAATGGCTATTTAAACTCTGCCATTCATCCACCTATCTTTTAATTCTGGCCGATGAGTGGATATAACAACTCTCTATATTTCTATGCTGCTTGCAATTTTTTCCCTTCTCTGTGAAGGTGTCCAAAGATTTTGAGGGCATGGATGCTCATTTCGGTATCTATTTAATTAAAAGGATACTTTGGAGGGGACTTTTTGTCTTGAATGAGGGCGATTGCTTTTGTGTTGATATGTTTTCTTAATATCTTATACATGCTAAAGATCACCTTCATTTCTATATCTTTGTATTGATATCACCATATTACCATATGCAATTTATTTTATGTAATGCATTCACCATTTTTGTTATCACGTACATACATCATCTCTATTTATAGTTTTATATTCATCTGGGACGTAGTCGTTTGTTTGAAAATTTATCAACTTATATGTCTCATGCTTTTGTTTTCCTTTCCCTTTTTCTTTAGGCACAAGCAAGGAAGGAGGCTGTTAAGAAGATCCCTGAACAGATCATATTGACAGAGGTTCGCCGAATGGTTGAGGAAATGCAAAACTTGAATAAGAGTTTGGAAGAAACGGTAAGTTTTTGACTGCTAATCGACATAATATTCTGGTTCATTGATAAGAAAGATGATCTGTATAATACTGAGACATGAAAACTTATCATTTGTTAACTCTTTTGTGAAAACTATTGACATTTTATTCTTTCAAATGGTCATGTTCTTGTTTCTTCTACTTTTGTCTTTTAGGACTCCCATCTGTTGGAATTATAATGGAGGCTGCAGAGAATTTATTTCTTTGGATTTCTGGTAGCTTCCTTATGTTCACTAATTTTCAGAATGTCTGAGACAAATAACATATAAAAACCTGGGTTTGACTCTCAAACTATAGTAATGTTTTGGCATTTTATTTTATAATGTGTTTTTCATTTTTTCTTAAAAAAAAAGGTTTCTTGGCCTACAGAGCTCCCACTATACATGGCTTTAGAAAAGGGTCAGGCCCATTTTAATCTATTATACACAGTTTTACCTTGAACGATTCGAATTAGTGATTATTAAATCACATGGTAACAACTCTATAGTTATGTGAAAGCTACCCTTCTTATGTTATTCTTAATGTTGTAATATTACCCACTTCTGCTAACATGCAGGATTCATTATCAAAGACTGCATGAAATATATCTTATAGAAACTGCATCTTTCTGTCATGACATTTTTGCATCCATTCTTCTTACAGAAAGTCCGTACTTAGTAGGACTTTATGCTTGCTTGTTTTTGTTTTTATTTTCATTTTTGTTCGTTTTGCTGTGATTCTAATAGAGGATAACTTACAATTCATGTGCAGGAGGCTGCCATTAACAAGTATTTCGAACCAATTGACAAGGAAGCTGAGGCTATCATGAACATGCAGCTTGAAAAAGATAAGGCGAGGTCAGAGATGATGGGTGCCATGTACAAACAAGCCTTGTTCGAGAAGGCTGAAAAACAGGTGGCTGCAGATTTGAATAAGACTAAAGCAGAGATAAGCCAACTTAACCAGGACGTCTCATCCGCCACTGTTCATCAGTCTCAGATCAGATGATCCAGGAACATTTGGCCGAATGAGCAGCTTCTTTTGGTCGATTTGCTTCTCCCGGCCGTCAAATTTCAATATTTGAATCAGTTTGCTTCTTTGTCGATGGGAAATGGGTGGGGGCATTGGCAACGATTTCCTTAGTTGATATTGACCGTGAAATATGGATCAAAAGATGCATAGTTGCTGTTGCCGTGAATTCCTCTTTTTCCCAATAATATCCATCGAAATCGCCAATGAATAATATCAATTTTTGTTAGTTAATGAATTGTTTGTTTAGTGATTTATTCTTATTACTTCTAGCATATGTTTTCTAAAGGTGTGTTACAAATTTCTGGGGTGAAGTCAAGACTTGTCTATTAAAATACTTAATATGTGTAATATGGTAGGACAAAAGTTTGGTCACTTTTATCTGTGAAGAATTTCTATGGTAGGGCAAAAGAAAATTTCATATTACGCTTCAGCCCGTAGAATCTCCTTGTATGCTGAAACAGAATTTAATCAAAGTTAAAACTGGGATCGAAATTCAAAATGCAGCTATTAGTTCTTCTGCTATTCAGCTCATTTCTTTGAATTACAAGAAGACTATGCGACACTCTTTCAAAGACTAATAATAGTGAAATTTGGATTTCATTTCTGCCTATAAATCAACCTATAGGCCTCCAACAAACTTGAGAGAGCATTCAAATATCTGCCCAACCGGTTTAAAAAATCCCATTGAAGCGGCCAATCAACAAAATGAAATTGGAGTCGATTTTAGGGTTCAAACAAGGTTCAAACAGGAATCAAAGTTCAAAATTCAGCTCTTGGTTCTTACACTATCAGCTCTATTCACAAGGAAACTCT
>JAOVVI020019089.1:0-10199 GCA_028571085.2 Nepenthes alata
GAAGCTGGATTCCTGGCTTCTGCAGCGACATGCATTATTTGCTGGATATTTATGGTAATAATTCATCTCTCTTGATTTCTTTCTGAATTTTTATTAAGAAGTTGCGCGAGTGAATTGAAACTTGACAGTCGCTGATATAGAAGGCAAGTCCTTTTATCTAAGTTAAGGCAGAAAATACTAAATTTGACATTCAAATGACAATCCTATTTCCTCCATTAATTCCATCCACTTGCCTGTAGGATTGATTACCTCAAAAGTTTCTTGGCCTCCACTTATTTAGTTCCTATGTTTTCACCCTTTACAACATCCCTCTTTCCTCACCTGTATGTGCTTAATTGTGAATGATGATAGAAAATAACTGGAATCTCTCTCTCTCTCTCTCTCTCTCTCTTCTGGGCAAGAATAACTACAGTTCTGGACAATGCAGGTTGTGACTGGACTGCTTATTGCTGAAGTAAATATCAACACAATGTGTGAATTGGGTTCTGGTGGTGTCTCCTTGGTATCTGTATTTCCTTTCTCAATATCATTGTTGCCATTGTGAAGATATCTCGAATCCAAAAGAAAGCAAAAAATAGATTTTTTTTTGGTGCATGCATATATTTTTCGGATGCTTACCAAAAAAAATATATTTTTCGGCATCTGATTTACTACACTCCATTGAGAAACTTGTTAAGTCTATGGACTAGCATAGGATGTTGGTAGTGCATTTTGCTATTTCCATTTGAATATAGCTTGCACTAGGATACTAGAATTTTATGGTAAACTATCATCTTTGTTTGAATCTAGCTTTGCCATAGTTGTTTGATTGAACTATCATGTAATTTGTTTTAGGCGTCAATGGCAAAGAGAACTCTTGGAACTGCTGGAGTCCAAATTGCTTGGTAAGCTGATATGCTGCCAATGTGAAACTGTTATTGCTTGAGCAAAGCTGTGTCTAAGGCTCTAATTTCTTAATTTATGACATGGTTCTAAACTCATAAAATAGTTCCATTCTCAGTTTTGGTTCTAGAAAAACTTTGATTTCCTTGCAATTAAATTGTTTTATTCCAAAGACCATTTATGGAGTGCTTTTGAATATTACGGAGTGCTCTTTCCTTCCTAGCATTTGTGAGTAGATTAATTCACATGAAATGACTCCACTCTTGGTTTAATCTAAGGTGTAAGATTCTATGCTGATCGAATCTTGAATAACTTGTATAATTTTGTAAAATTTGTGGTTCGGGTTAAACCTATTCCATGGAAACAGGCAATATGCTGCCTATGTAAAAGGCTGATTTTGTACTAGAATCAAACAAGTCAGAATTGAATTGTTCACTAGGAGATGATCAGAATTTCGGCATCGTGGCAGTCCAATGATAGAAGTTATATAGCAACAGGATCTTTACTATTGAACAAGAAAATACCAATAATGGACTAGTGTTTGAATGTACACAGGATGGAGGGGCAAGTGGGACGAATCGGAAATAAAAGATTGAAGTTCCACCTGGGAGCATGAGATGAACTTTACTTTTTGGAGTGTTGTTTTGTTATCAGAATCTGAAGCATTTTAGTGAATTACACAAATGAATGAAGATAGCCAAATTAGCACACTTTAGTCAAATCACTGTCTATCTTATTTTGAGTAGAACCATATTTGAGTTTTATGATTCTGGATTGTAATAAAAATTGTCACTATATGTGAACCTCCTCCTGTATCACTGAAGTCCTCATCCACACTGAGTTTTATGAATCTGTTCTGGCTTTGTAAAGTTTAGTAAACTATTGACTGTGTTTTCTATGTTGCAGCTGGTCGTATATTTTTATACATTATGCCCTTCTCGTTGCCTATGTGGCTCGTTCTTCAGATATCTTAACAAACTCCTTTGGTATTCCACTGTATGAACTATGATTGTTCTTATTCTCTTATGGAATTCGAAGTTCTTCCTCTAGTTATTTGTATGCATTTTTTTAAGATGGATATACTGTGGATTTAACCTATTATGCTCATAGTGAACGATACCTTATGAAACATATAGTGCACACCCAGAACCAAAGATTTAATTGTTAGCAGAATTGTGCCCCTTTTTAGATTGCCACTTGCCTCATTTTATGCTGAACATTTTTTCAACGCCATTTAATCAAGTCTTGGGTAAGAAAGGTCCTTGTTCCTTTCCTTCCAATACCAGGCCCCTGAAGAAGAGATCAGATGATTTAGATCATATTTTCCATCTAGTTTTAAGAAGGAAAGCCCTAGTCTAACGGTAAAGTCGTTTACGTGTAGCCAGATGGTTATGTATTTAATTTATAGAAACGATTTCTCAAATGATACAAGATAAGAAAACGTACAATAAAGTTCAATCCTTTCCCGAACCCTGCACTTACTGGATTGCCCATCCCCATCTATTTTTAGAGTCTTGTTAATGTGAACCCAACGGCTAAGATTAAACCATACAAATCAAAAGGGTCCAAATTATATATTTAAAATTTTAATCTAGACCATTTAATTTTTATGGTTCAATCTTAGCCATTGGATTCACCTTAGAGCCTACCTTATATATTCACTTTAACAGCTTTCCTATTTTTAAGCATATACGCAAATGGTGACACATGGTTTGAGGCTATATTCTTCTCCATATTCTCTTTCTTGTTCCCCATTTCCCTTCCACACGTACTCCATTACTATCATTTGTTCATAGATTTAAATACAAGCTGCAGCACTCACCTTGGTCGTTACAATATGGCTGTGACACTACAGCGGCCCTTATGTTTACCATTGATACGCCCACAACACTGTGACACTGTTATTAAAAAATATCAATTGTTCCACCAGTAATGTGTTCATACCTTGTGGACTTCTTAAAAACTATTGTATCACTGAGTGTTACGAATACATTCATAGATGTGATGGGCATTTGACAGCTCGGATTATTTTCACAGATGGGAGAGTGCAACCATTTTTTCAGTGGTTCTGGGAGGAATATGTTACTTTGGAAGGTGAGTATTGCCTTTTTTCCCCTCTCTGAAATATCTGTTAATGTTTGAAAACCCACACGAGGGCTTAGTATCAGCAAGTGTCTGATTTTTAAGGTGTCAATGTTTATTGTTGTCCAAGGACTCTGTGTGGTCAGGTCTCAGGATGAAATATTCAAAATAATTTCAATCATTATTTTTCTCTTGTAGCCAGCGGTTTATTGGTGCTGTTAATGGAGTTCTGGTGTCTGGGATCATCATTTCATTCACAGCACTTGTGGTAAAGGCCCTACTTTGTGAAGCATATATGGTTCATTTCTTTTCTTTTTCTTTATTGATTAAGATGTTTTTATTAAATATAATTCCAAATAAAGCATTTCAGTAGTCTCTTTGATAGCTTGTGTGTGAAAAGAGCATGTATCTTTGCCTCCAAGATTGATCATGTCAAATCTTCTAAAGCCATTTAATCCTTTTGAAATTATTTTTTATGGAAAATATTTTCTGTCCAACCAAATGGAGCCTAAAACTATGTAATAGATGGAAAACAACATATACATGATTGATTATTCTTCTTGTGGATAAAAAATAGTAAGATCTTCTTCCAACTAAATAATATAAATGCACATGAAGACGTCTAACAAGGGGAAGAATTTCACTGCCTGATGACAATAGCTCCCACCGTATTCTTCAATGCAGAACAAAGGGAAAGAAATTTCATTTTTAACCACTATGTTTAGTTGATATAGCCATGCTTTCTTAATTAGCGATAAACAGCCAATGACCTCATAAAGTAGGACAACTATCATCAAACAAAAATTGTGAATCAAACACAGTGAATTTATTAGTGCTGTCTGCTTTCTCAAAAATGTTCCCTCCCATTGTGATGGAGAGGTAAGGAGCTCTAACCAGAGGCTTAGGTTAAAGAAGCAATATAAACCACTAACAAAATAATACACCAGCAAGAAAAAGTATAATAAATCAAGTCACACACTACTAGTGATATTTCTTCCCTGCTGCAGAAGACCCAGAAAATCGATATACTTAAAGTGGCATTCTTTTCAATGACATCACTGGGGATATTTCAAAGTAATCAACTGGTTTGGTAAAAACACCAGAAGATTCTATAATGAGTATTTGGGAATAGCATCAGATATCCTTGATTATACCAATAGTCATTTCGAGGATTGGGTATGAAATAAATTAGAGGGGTTAGCATATGCTTCATTAGCCCAACTGTCTTCCCAGGAGTTCTTCACGATCCAATAGGGACTATGGAGGACCATTGAAAGGCCTTAATGATCGGGTGAAAGGAGTAGTTACTGAGAATTCTTCTGCTCTTAGGTATCTTGAAAATAGATCTAATCATGTTTTATTCAGCCCAAGATATATGCGCATCATGTTGAATGATACAATTGCAAACAGTAGAATGACTAGACCATACTTTTTTTTTTTGGTAAGTAGAATGACTAGACCATACATTACGTGGATTTAGGCTCTGTTTGGGTGGGTGAAAATAATCTCAATCCTCCAAGTTATTAGGATAAAATTCTTACCATTAGAAGTATAAGGGAGGATAAAAACATAGGATAAAACTAATAGAACTGGTGTTTAATGTGTTGTGCACTGATACCATTGTTGTAGAAAGATGTTACTTTCTCAGGTGAAATGGCTCCTTTTCTTTATGGATCTCATCTGTGGTGCTGGAACAGTGTAATGCTGATTGTGCTTGTTTTCGTGGAGTTGTTTATGTTATTTTTGAAATGTTGATTCCTCACAGAAAGATCATTTTGCACCACTTGAAATAGAGTATATTTAGTTTTCTTTAGGTGGTTGCAGGTGGAGACCTGCATTGGGATGCTCTTTTGAAAGCTAACTTTGAAGCTGCGCCTCAAAGCATACCAATTATAGCACTATCATTCGTTTACCAGGTAATATCCCAATCTTAAACTTAAGGTACAACTTGAAGCAACTCTAACTTAGTTTTTTCCCCAGAATGTGGTGCCTGTTCTTTGCACAAATCTGGAAGGAAACCCATCAAAAGTAAGGTGAATATCTCAATTTTTTACCACATAATAAGCTAATGCGCAGATTTATTTAAACACTTGAAATCTAATTATCAGGCGCATTTAATGTTGCCCAAGACACTGATTTCTCATCAACCTTGCTATTAAGTTAATAAGCGGGGAGTGAAAGCATGCTTAACAATGCCTCTCTGGAAGTTCACTCTTTGCCTGCTCGTGCTTTTGACATTTTTGTGTAATTTTATTGAGTGATTCTTAAGTTAATAAGCTGGAAGTCACATGAACATTCAAAAACTAGATATGACTGAAATCAAATAGAAGGGCCGTTGATGTGGTGGGAGAAATACAACTAGTAAGTTCTATGTAAGTCTGAAAAAACGGCACAGATGTCACCGGATTCAAAAGTTCTACTGTTTTTTGTACACACTGGCGATTTCTTTTCAATTCTTTTCCATACTCTTCTAAAGATGAGACTTGATATAATAAAAAATTTGTTTTATTTTGAAGCGGAGATCATGTTTCTAATGACGTAAATTAACTCTGCACTGAAGGAATGAAGTTGTGAATATTTGACCCTTTTAAATCTAATGAAGTAGAAAATTTATCCAATGGGCCACTCTCCTTATGGGACACCTTCCTGTATATTAAATCAAGTGACACTAACTTCTTAATTCGTGTTTGCAGGACTGCAATTGTTCTCGGAACAGCTATCCCGCTACTTCTGTTTCTTGTTTGGAATGCTGTTATTCTTGGTACAATTACAAATCTAGAAGCAGGCACAGAGAAGATTGTTGATCCACTACAACAACTACGGTCTAGCAATGGAGTTGTTGGCGTGAGTTTTACATTCTGGGAACGTGATGAAGAAGAATGACCAAGATTCTTCATTATCTGTTATTAACTTTGTCATATTGATGCAGCCAATAATTGAGGCCTTTTCGCTTGTTGCAATCGCAACCTCATACATTGGATTCGTTTTAGGCCTTGCTGACTTCCTAGCCGACTGTGAGTCAATTCTCTTTCTTTTACCTATCCAGAATTGATGACCATAACAATGATAACTACTGAGGATATTCATGCTGTGCACCGTCTATATATAAAATATTGAACCCTAAACTGGGCTGAATAAGGGGATAAATCAAAATTTTTGATTCAGCTGCATTTTTATGACATGATATGCATTTATCATTTGCAATTGGCTACATGAGTGATGCATTGGCTAAGTTGGACATTTTAATCATTTGTCTCACAAATTGGTTACAATAGGTGTGCGCATTTCCATTTACAGGTACTGTAAGTTATGCTGGATGATTATATGGGATGATGAAATCGATAAGGAAGAAGGATTATACATTTTTTATTTATATAGCTGATGTGACAATATATATATTGCTAATGATATATACATATTTTTTGCAGTATTGAAGCTTCCAACCGGTCAGAACCAACCTCTGCCCTACATGTTAACTTTGTTCCCACCATTGACATTAGCACTGCTAGACCCTGAGATATTTTTCAAAGCATTGGATTTTGCTGGGACATATGGTGGTAAAGTTTAGGCATTAACTTCTCCTATTTGACTAAAAGGTAGCTCCATATATAAAGTGTCTCCCATTACAGATTCTCGCTGAATCAGACAGAGAACCTGTTATACTATTCCCACTGTTCTGAGCTTTCACCATCTTGAGCTCATTGCTTAATTGCGGGACTTGATTATAGGCCAATGTACCACATGACCTGGTATGATCCTCTTGGGAAAAGGGTAGCTGGGCAGTATTCTTTTTGCCTGTCCTGATTTGAGAAATGATCAGGACACCCTCTGAACATACCTTAGGAATATATACCCTCAGGTGATGTGACTCCTGTCCATCAAACTATTCTTGTGTGTTAGTGTGGATGGATGAATCGTTACGTCATATGAAGATGTTCTAAAGATATCTCAAGAGTGTCCCTCTAACACGACCAAATTCATTAGCACCAGTATCTGGGTGAGACTTAGAATGCATGCTTTCTTTGTCCTAGTTAACCCAATAAAGGAAACAAAAAATATGACCAATGATAGTTTGAGTTTATCTAAAAAGATTTTATTCGTTTACACATCTTAAGAATTGATAGTGCCTATAAATTTTGCGATAGACGCCCAAAGAATCATAGAAAAACTTTCATGGGAGCTTTTCTTGAAGACTAATCTCCACCGTATACTATGAAAGAAACATGATTCAACACAGTTTATACATTCATTCAAGGCTTGTCCAATAAACTAGGGTCAGGCCGGCCCAGTCTGGGCCCACCTGAGAACAAATGCACATGAACAACTGAACAAGTCTAATCATGACTGGATCGATCCTGAAGCACTTTAGCTTCTTCGAGTCACAAGTGGCTAGATTTTCTGCTGGATTCTTTTACGCGGCCGAGTTGTTCATTCTTCTATATACTCTTGTAGTTTTGGTGCTGTTTGGACTTCTTCCTGCTGCTATGTCCTGGTCGGATAGGTACTTGGGATCACCAGAGTTTCCTAGACTGCCCTTGCTGGTTCCTGGTGGGAAGCTCACACTTTCCTTTGTAATTGGTGGTGCTGGTTTGGTCATTTTGTCGGAGATAATTGAGAACTTTGGGCACCCATGAAAAATAAGCCAGAGTGACCTAGAAGTTGGAAGGATGCTCCTTTAATGAGTAAGCTGACCAAAAGCGCTTATTTATGACAAAGCATGTTTCTTTTTGTTTGGCATTATTTAGAGACTGCTTACTACTTATATAAACCAGTGGTTGTTCTTCATAAAATAACTTCTATCAGGCAAAGCCAATCCTAAGCTTACATTCTTGTTTATCTGATATCATCCAGGAACAAAGGCAACAAGATCAATGGAGCTACGGACACCAAGGCAGGTGGTATCTAATAAGTGATGCCCTTCTGGGTGGCAAGGAGATCTTTTCCACCGGAGGATAGCTTGGCAAGATGATGATCTCTACTCATTTGGTTGTCAGAACAGTAGCATTTTCGAATTTCTTAAGGCTTTTAGTTACGCTGCATGCTTCTTACCAAAACAGTAAGAAAAAAAAAGTAATCTGAGTTGTTGAATATGCTCCCAGGATATTTGCTTTGAAATCAAGCTTATTAAATTTGCAAACTACACTTAGGTTATTGTTTTGGTTGATATTGACTTGAACTTTTTAGCCCTATTATGATCTACGCCTGCAAAAGCGTGCATGTGTACTTCTCCAGCTGCCAATAAACAATGCAGTTCTGGCAAAGAAATTCACTTTTCAAAGACTTTTGCAGCGTAGCGGCCTTTTTGAAATCCATTTTTGGCATGGCCGTGCGTTTTGTGGTTCTAGACGTCTGGCAATTTTATTTATATTTTATCAATTCCATAGTTTTATATGTTAATTTTCCAGTTGACGTGACAAAATGGCAAGGAAAATACTTGCAAATATTTTCCGGGCACCTGAATCGACTTCATTCGGAATAGCTCAATGTCTAAATATAAAAAAGGAAAGAGAAATGATCCAACAATAAATTTATAATTATAAACAATTAAGCTGTTAAGAACAACTTGACAAGAGTTCGAAACTACAAAACAATTAACAAAATCAATAATGAATATAGAAATCAAAATGGATTTAATTCAAAACCATGCAACTAAGATGCCCAATTTGCCGAACAAACTGAACCAAAAAAACACAAAACAAAATAAAACTAATGAAACGGAACAGATAGAATCACTTCTCTTTTGCGTGTGGCATCCTCTATGTTTCTACTTAAATAGAATGTGGCAGCTACTTCACTAAGCCATTCTGGGAATTGACAATAAAAAATTGAAGCCAAGTAACCACAAACAAAAAATAAAAAATTGACTGGGTGAATACCTAGTGTTGGGTACACCTTGTCAATGCTAGACAAAATAAATAAATATAAGGGCCTTAAAAAATTCTTTTGGAAACCCAAAACAGGAACAGGCAAAAACCATATATGGCTGAAGGCTATAATGCAAGTACAAAATTCAAAATCAGGGAATAGCAATTTGGTAATTTAAACATGTCTTCGGCCTATGTTTTATGCGTACGAGAAGTTAGAATTTTGCTCAGTTAAGTTTTGCATCTTCATTCTTAATTTTAGTCAAATCAAATCGTCTACAAGAATTGATGCGAACAATTATTCAATTAAAACACACTAAAAACATGTTACTCTGATAATATAAACTGGCATCTGATTAAACAAGCCAAAACTCAGCCTTCTGGCTCAAAGATGAATTGAATCAAACCCTAACACAGTTTGCTATTTTTAGGAATTCTGGTGGGAGCAGTGGGACAGATTGAGTATTATAATCGTGTAAGAGAGGATTTGTATATTGCGCCTAAGGATAGATGAAATCATCTGCATAATGGGTTAACGTAAAGACTTCAATTGAATTTATGGGATAAATGAGGACTATGTTTGGTTGCGTAGCCCACGGCGGAGTTAGCCCAAATTTTTTTGGTTTTTTTTTTTTGTTTTTTGTTCTTTTAAGAACAGAGAGGTCACCGTGATGAAATCAGTGAAAATCTTTTGTACAAACTATCATTAATATTGGCGGTGCTTAATTCAAAGTCTAAATGAAAGTATTTGTATCAGATTTTTCCCATGCAAAAAGCCCGCAGTAATAGTGGTTAGTGTCACATAGTGCAATAGCTATTGAGGATATGACAGGAAGGGGGAAAGATGACGCTCCATTAATTCCAACAGAAAACTTAGGTTAACCTACCCGTATCCTGAGGACAAATGAGGAGAGTGATCCAATTCCATATCGCCCCTGACTAACTTCGGCGCCCAATTTCGTCAGTGCGCATTCCTCTTCCAGATGGGATGCTGCTTTTAGACTACCTCCTTCAGATTCAGAACAAACTTTTCGTGACGAATTGGACCATCGGCTGGTTTTCCTTCCACCGTCGCGCTCTTTGGCTTTCGTTTGCAGAAGAAGAACAAGCCGCTGACAAAGAAACCCTGGAATGCTTTGCACGGCAAAGAAGATGCTTTCTGAATATATTTTCTCCGCCTGCGTGCGACGAAATATATATACCCGTCGGGCTAGCTGGGTTGCCGCATGCTATTGACAAAAATAACTTATCTGATGATTTTTTTAATTATATAAAATAAAAATTTTTAGATCCCGAAGATCTAACAATAAAATGTCAGTAAGGTTTTTGCAGGGTTAGCTCTCGTAAGATTGAACGGGGGAGCCAATCTCT
>JAOVVI020019090.1:0-10199 GCA_028571085.2 Nepenthes alata
TGTTCATCATCCATCCGTGTGTGCATAGGATAGTCAAGCTTCATTTATGCATCGATCAGTTTCATGAATACCAATGTCTTCAGTTGTCATCTCTTAGAACCCATGGGAATGCCTGGTCAAGGAAGCATCATTAGCCATCGGCTGGATTGGCCCATTCCCATGAAACGTGTCCTGCAGAAAAGAAAAAGATTTTCTCTGTATACTGAATCTTGATATAATAATATAATTGGAGAAACTTACAGTTATTACTAATACGAGTAGTAAAAAATAAAAGTCCTATTTCAAATCATGAGAAAAGTCAAACCGAATGAGAATAATATTTATGAGACTGATTATGGTAAATAATATTAAGTCAATACTTTTTTAAATTGAAAATGTTAAGTATTTACTGAAAATTATTACAAACATTTTTGATTCGCAGATAAATCCCTTGTGAGAATGCTGATGGCAAAAGTTTTTACCACGAAGTTTGATAATACTCAATGAATGTATGAGCATATTCTTGAAATGGCTGATTTGCTTGTAAAACTTAAAATATTTATTATGAATTCACTTCCTTCTTAATATCAATTTTTTTAAATTTATTATAATAATATTAAAAAATAAATTGAATATTAATAAATTGGAAAGCATATTAGTTTAAGAGAATAAATAATTTAAATAATAAAAAATTTATTCAATAAATTTAATAAATTATGGAGGTAAAAGAAAGATAGAGAAAAAAAAATAGTATTGAAGCTAGAGATCAAATAAAAGGAGTCCTATTGTAAAATAAGGATTCAAAAGAAGGAAAGTAATGAAAGGTGTCAATTTTATAAAAAATAAAAATATATTAAGAAAAATTGTTGTAAAAAATGCTTGGTTTAAAAATAAAAATAAGCATTTGGCTTATATTTATTTTAAATAAAATTTAATTGAAATTTTTTTTAATATTTGATGGTTCAATTCGAGTACTAATGTTCATGTTTCTAAAACGTTATAGGGATTTTGTAATACCCGAATCCCCATTTGATTTATTTTAAAAATATTTACTATTTTAGGTAATTTTTATGTGATAAAAATTAATTAAATAATATGATATTATGAAAAAAATCAGATCAATCGGTTGCCACTTGAAGCGCACTGGTATTGGCATTGGATGTTAGTTGGGATAATAAAAGAGAAAAGAAAAAATATAAAATATAATAATAATAATAATATAAGGGGGGAAGTGTTGGGTTATGGGTCCCTTCCGTGTGAACTCATACCTCCTTGATGTGCCGGATAGAGGTAAATATTCTCATCGTATGAGGAAGGCTCGAGTTGCGCCTATTGGGCGCTCGAGCCGCGTTTCCAGTAAGCCCCCGCTCGCTACTCGCCTGAATGTCGCTAAAGCCGCATTTCCAGTAGCATAGCGCTCGCTGTGCACCCGAATGGCGCTCGAGTGCGGGCCTGCGCCCGATGCACGCTCGAGCGCACGCCTATTATATAAAACGCACACTTTGCGTTTTAGGTTAATTCTAATCAGTTTTGAATGCCGTTCCAGAGAAGAAAAAGAGAGAATAATGAAAAGATGAAGATTTGAGCCTCTGGTTGGATTTTCAATAAAGTTTCAGTATTCGGTAATCACATGCACGAAGTTCTTGTTGCTGAGAAGAACATCTGTCGGGTTTTATCTCTACTCTTACTTTTTATATTTCTTGTACGTGCTGTGCAAATCAAGTTGATATTGATTCTTGTGATTTTGGGTTTGTGTAATTGATTAACTATTACTAATAAAAATTTCAGACTCCGTGTCCTATGATTTTTCTCCCTCGTTTTATAGAAAATTTTCCACGTAAAAATCGTGTCTTTCTTTTTTGTGGTTGTTCATTGTGTGTATGCTATTATCTACTTCGTATTTTCTCGCAGTTTAAATAAGTAATTAATTCTAACATGAAGGAGAAGCATGCGGGGGAAGCTAGGGAAAGAAAAAGGAAGAAAAGAGAAAAGAAAGAGAGCAGGGGAAAAATAAGAGGAATGAGGGGAGGAAGAAGAAAGAGGAAAAAGGGGGAGAGCGGCTTGTGGGCAGCGACAGCAGGACTTGGCATTGGTGGAGTGATATGAAGGAGGACGCGACAGCCAGAAGAGGAGGAAGAGCAGCGGCATCACGCTGCAAGGAGAGAAAGCGTCGGGAAGGGTTGGCGGCTGAGAGAGGAGGCAGAGGTATTGGCGGCTCATGGGCGAGGCAGCGCAATGCAATAGGAGAGAAAAAGCGTAGGGTAGAGAGAGAAAGAATGCACCTACAAGAGAGAGAAAGCACGATTTAAGTATTTCAAAGCATCTTTTTTTTTAATCTGTATGTAAAGTATAAGGTTAAGGTAAGTATCCTCAAAAACTATCTTTGGTTTAAATTAATTTTTGATACATTTTGACTAATATTTGAAGGTTTTACTAACATACATGTATTTTTTTATATACCCAATTTGTTTATTATATATATACATGTATGTTTTACCGGTTATTTAGTAATTTTTCATAGATATTTATGATTTTGAAGAGTTTTATAGTTTGTGGATACCCAGATGATACATATGTGTATATTTGTCTATCTGCATGTTGTAGAACCTTGAATTAGGCCTTGCGTCAATTAACACGCATGCTGCCGAGGGTGAGGTCACTACGGGACCATGGTGATTCGAGACCCTGGTGGGTCATTTTGTAATCCAATGCCTGACATTTGTATAGTACTGCTCCCGAATGGGAGGCTTAGTTCCAACGTCGACACATGTGATATGTGGCTCCCTTCAGCTAGTAGGAATGTTGAGGTGTATTAAAATAAAAATTAAAATAAAAAATTGACAAAAATTAATACATTCGAACATCCTAATATATAACTAAACTTAAGGTTTCACTCAAAGTCGCATGTGGTAAAATATAGTAAGTTTCTAATCTATGTCAGACAAAGTATATGGATGGCCTTGACCAGCTAGCCTAAATCATAGCCGGGTCTTGAGCTGCTGGCCTAAAACACATCCGATATAGCTTTGATTACTGGATGAGTATAACCGTTCCTCAAATTGATATAATAATCTTTGGTCCTTCAATTTTGTGTATACTTTATATTTTTACATGTATGTATTTACGCAGATTATGCATAATTTGGCCCACGATATATTAAGTATATCTTTATAAGAGATACACCCAGCCTAAATCCCAACACAATCAAAGCTATTTAGCTAGATTTCCAATGACAATGCTGATTAATTTGTGCAGATTGTTAGCATTAAATACGGTTTGCTACAAATCATGCACGTTGTAGAGCTAAGGAATTATAATTTGACGTTAAATATATTTTCAGCGTAATAATAATTCTATTCTTCCATTAATACACATGCTAGAATGTGTTTGTGGCAGCTAAATAGTGTTTTCCCTTAGAAAAAACAGGATCCCCGAATCCTGGTGACCTGCTGACCCTTAGGAAGGGTTATCCTCCCAAGGAAAGGGGTAACCCTCTCACCCACCCAAAGAAAAAGGGTGAACTGTCCCTGATCTATGCACCAGCAAATTAACATTACAGTGTGGATCTTACCAATGCTGTATAATATCCCATCTATGAAATGCTGACATAAATTAAAAGGGAATGTTTTTTCATCTAATAATATTTACCGAGATCATCAATTTCCGGTGCCCTTCGAGAGTCATCCTCACAGATCAAATGAACCGACGATCTGATCATGTTCTTCGGAGAAGCCGATTGACTCCGAAATCCAAGGCATCCACATTTTTCCTGAGGATGTTTCTTTATATGTATTAAGGAGACAAACAGCAAGAATTGATGGTGGAAGAAGCAATTCAAAAGCACCCAACTTGAATATACAACATTGCCTGATCCAGATGACCATGATCCAGGGATTTTGCTGACCTGCTCATTTCCCAATTGGCGGACTCAGATTTGAGTCGTAGAAATAGTATCTTAAATAATACAAAAGTAAGACCGTGCAAAATAGACCAGAAATGGTTCAACCCTTTTCCAGACCACACACATTACCAGAGCTTCATGCTCCGAGTTGCACACATTTCGCCGTTGGTGGTATTGAATTCAAGTCGTCAAAATAGCATCACATAAAATAGACTCAAAGTGGTCCGACCCTTACTTAGGCCCCAAGTATTGTGGACGTTTCATATAGTATCTTAAATAATACAACGTAAGACCGTGCAAAATAGACCAGAAATGGGTCAACCCTTTTCCGGACCACACACATTACGAGAGCTTCGTGCTCCGGGTTGCACACATTTCTCCGTTGGTGGTATTGAATTCAAGTCGCCAAAATAGCATCACGTAAAATAGACTCAAAGCGGTCCGACCCTTACTAAGGCCCCACGTATTGTGGACGTGGACGTTTCATACGTCGGCTGCACTTCTTGCTCATTTTTTCAGTTAATCACAAAATAGAATGACTTGTCCCCCAGATCTCAAAAAAACATGGTGAAGACACCAGTTAAAAAAACTAACAAACCCTTGCGAAATTAGAAAGGATACAGCTGCACAGCTAAATCATCAATGCCCTTAATTTCCTCGTTCAATCTGCATGAAAAAACAAATTTAAAAAATAAAATACCTAATGACATTCACTTATTTTTACTACAATGAACAACATCAATTATGTTAAACAGAGATCTTGCAGCCACATGCCATAAGAGCCAGAGTCAATGATCAAGGCTCTCTTAACCCATCGTGACTTTAGCTCTTACAATCATCCTGCCCGGCTAAAGTAGGATAAGAAGGGGTAACCTAAGAAGCATAGACATGGACATAGACACGACATTGATAGACTGACACGGCATTTTTCTAGAAATGATGACATGAGACCCTAATGATATATTAACTAAAATTATAGTTCATGATTTTCTAATTAATGAACTGCACTATTTTAATCTAAATTAGTAATAAATGTGTACATTTCTTATTTCATCATCTAAAAATGTTCTATAAGAAAACACGGAACTGAACTAATATAAATGAGTTATACTATAACATCTTTAACAAATTATTATAGTAGAATAATGAAAATGATATAATATATAAATTAAAACAAAACTTGGTATAGCATGTTTTTTATATATTAATCAATACCTCCATTTTAACTTTACCACTTTACATTTAATAATTATCAAAAAATACAAAATAGAAACAAAAGTCAATTTCAAAATGTGTCCAAAATAGGTCTCAAGCACATCTAAACGTGCCAAAGTTTTAAAACTGTTATAAAAAATTGGAACAAGTGCCGGAGTATGTCCGACATATGTTGGGATGTGTTGAGAAAGTGTCAACGTCTAATACATGCTAAAGATCGAAACTTTAGTCCTAGGAAAGTGTCCATATTTCTTAGCATGTAACCACACAAATTGTGAAAAATTAACTAAAACCGATTGTACCTTCCTTTATGGGCCACCATGCAGGAGTTAAATCACCGCAACTATTAAATCACTACCCTCAAGTCAAAATGGCGCTTCTTGTTGCAACAGGCGCAAAAGTATGTTTGTTTTATATCTATTGAGCAAAGACAATATGAAATTGTATAGCAATATCTGAAAACATATATTGGGGGCATCCTAAAACGCTCATGGTGTCATTATGAATATACAAACCAAAATTGTGAAACCTAGAAATATACATACCCCTTTTCGATGTGATATGATTATATTGTGATGTCTAAGGACACGATCTAATAAACCGTTATATCAAGTTATTGGATCATAGTTTATTGCCAAAAAATTGGCTGCATGAGCAGTAGAACCAATTATTAGAAATCTGCAAATCCACATGCAATGTAAAAACAATGACAATCATGGATATTGATATTGGTATTAGTCGCAATTATAATGATATCAAATATATTTGACAAAATGTATCGTTATTGGATTATGTCAAAAGGAATCTTTTTTTTTTTAAATTATAAGTTAATAAAAAAATACAAGTCTGCGATTTAGCCAGTTTTTTGAATCGTGCTCTCTCCTCATGTAAAGTCCAAGCCCCAATCCCAAAACTTGACCTCTCAAAAAGCTGTACACCATCATTGCTGAGCTGTGAATTACTCCATTGTGAATCTTATACCTATTTTAATGTAATGTTCGATGGTACACATGATGATGCTCGTGCATTGAATTGATCAGAAAAAAGTTGTTAAGTGGCGCACGACAAGTGCTTAATTCAAGCATGTGCTCCAATTCCAAATTAGGAGTGCTCAAGGGGCGCCTGAGAGGCACACATGTGCGCATTGGACAAATTAAGGCCACCTGAGGAGCGCATGAGCAGATTTTGTCCATATTACTCGACGCTTAATATGTGCTCAAAGGGCGCTCATACGCCAATTACACAGTAGGCTCATGCGCGATGAGCGCGTGCGGGCACTCGAGCGCCATTCTTGATATATAAGCTCTAACGCGATTTTTAGAGTTACACTTTGTGATTTTCTGAGATTTGAGTGCCAAGACAGTGAGAAATAGAGGAGAAAAAGGAAGAAAAGTGAAAAGAAGAAAATTTACTTTTCCGATTGAATTCCAAATCAAGTTTCATTATCCAACAACCTTGGGTACATTGTTCTTGAAGTTAATAACATTTTTTTCCGATTGTATTTCTTCTCATTTATTACAAAGAATTGTGCTCTTATATTTATTGGAGTTTATGTAATCGAACAAATCGTATAGTAGATATTTTGGACGTATAGTCCCGCGTTTTTTTTCTTCATTTAAAAAGAGGGATTTTTCACTTAAAATCATGTATTCTTCATTATTTGTAATTATTATTAGTTTGTCGTGCGTAATTAATTATTTCCTCATGATTCAAACAAGCAGTCTGATTCCCAACAAAGGGAATCGAAGACAGGCTATTATTATCGTGTGTTGAAACTTGTTTGAACAAATAGAGGTTAGAAACAAAATGATTTGCTTGAATTGCTCAAACTATGATATATGGAGGAGCAAGATGAAGGACTTGTTGTTTATTAAAATAATGCATCTTCTAGTATTTGCTACTCAAAAGCCCGAGACAAAGTCCAATGAGGAATGGGCTTTTGAACATAAACAAGTTTGTGACTATATTCGACAATTTGTTGACAATGATGTGTATAATCATATTCATAATGAAACATATGTGAAAACATTATAGGAGAAGCTCGAAACGCTTTAAGCCTCAAAGACAGGTAACAACAAATTGTATCACTTGATGAAGTGTATACAAGTAAGATACAATGAGGATACGCCCATAGCCAATCACTTGAATGAGTTTCAAGTTTAATGACAAGTTGCTAGGTTTATGATCGTTGACTACCTTACCAGATTAATAGGAGGTGATATGAATCACCATCGCCAATATTGTTCCAAATGATGTGGTGACCCTGAAAATAACAGAAAGAGTCATGCTAAATTAGGAGATGAAACGACACTCACAAAGTCCTTCCTTGCACTCCAAAATGCTGGTCTTTGAAACACGGGGAATAAATAAAGCGCATGGCCTAAAATCTGGTAAAAAGAGCCGAAATAAGTGACAGTCGAGGTATCAAAATCTCGAATGCCACCATTGCAAGAAAAAGGGACACATGACAAAGTATTGTTACAATTGAAAGTATGAGAATGCTGATGGAAACGAGGCTGAGAAATCCGGATATGAAGAGAACCTTAATTGTTACCAAACCCAACCTTCTGTCGGTTTGTAAAGAAGAGGAAGTAATTAATTTGACGGAACATGAAGCAAGCTAAGTGGTGGACAGCGGTGCTTCACTTCTTGTCACGTCAAGAAAAGAATTCTTCATATCTTACGCTTTCGATGATTTTAGAGTGTTAAAGATGAGAAATAAAGACGTATCCCGGATTATTGGTAGTGGTAATGTGTCTAATCACCAACAACAGAACTGAGCTACTGTTGAGGGATGTACGACACATCCCGGACATTTAGTTGAATCTTATTTCAATAGGTAAGTTTGATGACGAAGGGTTCTGCAATACATTCTGTGAATGGGCATGTAAGCTACCTAGAGGATCCCTAAATGTTGCTTAGGAAAAGAAAGTTTCAAACTTGTATGGTTGCAAGCTTCAATTTCAGCCGGAGACATGCATGTAGTAAAAAGCGAGAAATCTTTTGACTCATGGCATCAACGTTTAAGCCACATAAGTAAGAAGGGTCTGAATTGTTTAACTAAGAAAATTTTCCTTCGGTGTGTGAAGGAAGCCAAATTGAAGACCTATCTTTATTGCATGGCGGGAAAGTAATGGAAAGTTTAATTCTGTGAAAACTCGTCCACAAGAAAGATGGATCTCCTTGAGTTGGTCCACACAGATATATGTGGTATTCTTAAAGTGAAGATACTCAGAGGGGCACTCTACTTTATCACTTTCAATGATGATTGTTCGAGAAAATTGTGGATATATCCACTAAAATCGAAGGATCAAACCCTTAACGTTTTCAAACAATTTCATGCTCTAATGAAGAGAAAACAGAGAAGAAATTGAAATGCATCTGGAGTGATAACGGAGAGGAATATATTGGAGCATTTGATGCATATTGTTGGACTCACAAAATACAACATTAAAGGACTCTACCGAAAACACCGCAGCTAAATAGTATAGCTGAAAGGGTGAATAGGAAGTTGACTTGCGTGCTTTTGGAGGCAAAGCTCCCCGGTTCATATTAGCGGGAAGCCTTGAATGTCGGGGCTCATGTGATCAATCTCTCGCCAAGTGGCCCACTAAATAGAGAAGTATCGGAAAATATGTAAACCGAAAATGAAGTATCCTACGATTACTTGTGTGTATTTGGGTGCAAGCCCTTTTCCGTGTCCTAAAGGACGAGAGGTCCAAGCTGGAATTAAACACAAGAGTGCATCTTTCTCGATTATGGAGAATATTAGTTAAGCTATCGATTTTATGATTCGATAGAGAAGAAGCTTGTTCGATCAAGAGATGTGGTATTTGTCGAAAATAAGACTATTAAAGATATCGACAAAGTGAAGAAAGTCATTTCCAGCAATGACAATGACCAACTATGCAATATGAATTCTGAATCCTTGACACCGATGCCGATTCGTGATTGAGATGATGCTGAAGGGGAAGAAAACCGTGGTATTCCTATGTTTGATGGAGTGGACGATACAAATGTACATGACGCTGTTCATCATGATGATTCTAAAACAGCGGAGACCATCCCACTCTGATGATCCACAAAAATCAATGGCCCTCCTCTTACTTATCGGCTAATGAGTATATGCTGCTTACGGATGGTGGAGAACCTGAAAACTTTAATAAAGTAATGGAGGATGAGCATAAGTCAGAGCAAATAGAGACTATGCAAGAAGAAATGAAATTGTTACAAGAGAACCACATGTTCGAGCTAACTAAGTCGCCTAAGGGCAAACGAGTTTTGAAGAATAAGTGGGTCTTCCATTTAAAGACTAATGAGAACAACCCACAATCAAGGTACAAAGTGAGATGGGCTGTGAAAAGATTCGACCAACAGAATGGCATCGACTTTGAAGAGATTTTTGCTCTTATTATGAAGATATATTCAATCATAGTAGTTCTTGGATTAGTCACGGTTCTTGATTTGGAAGTTGAACAATTAGATGTGCGGAAAGCTTTTCTTCACATTGATCTTAAGGAAGAGACCTACATAGAGCAGCCAAAGGAATTCCAAGTTAAAGGGAAGGAGGGTCATGTATGCCGTCTAAAGAAAAGTCTCTACGGGCTAAAGTATGTCCCAAGACAATAATACAATAAACTCAAATCTGCTATTGTGGGTCAAGGGTCACGAAAGGCTATTTCGAACCATTATATCTTTGTTTTCGTTATCCTCCTACTCTGTGTGGATGATATATTTATTGTGGGGTGAAATGCCTCCCGGATCACTGAATTGAAATAGCATCGTGAGAAATCCTTCGTTATGAAAGATTTGGAGCCGATGAAGCAAATTCTTTGTATAAGAATATTTCGTGACAGAAAAGTAAAGAAATTGTAGATATTCCAAGAAAGCCATGTTAAGAAGGTATTTTAAAGTTTTAATATGCATAAGTCCAAGCCAGTAAGTACATCGTTATCCAACCACTTCAAGTTGAGTAACCAATAATACCCCTCTACGGTGATGAAAATACAAGCATGAGAAGCATCCTTTACTCTTTGGCGATGGGCCGTTTGACGCATGCAATGATGTGTACGAGACCGGGTATTACTCATGCTGTTGGAACGGT
>JAOVVI020019093.1:0-10198 GCA_028571085.2 Nepenthes alata
AAATGGTTGGGGGAAGGTGAAGAAATAGGAGAATGGAACAGAGAGAAGAGAAACAGATATCACCAGAGAAGGAAGGACAACCACAGCTTTTAATATTAATTCAATTTCATCAATGAATCCTCTAACAATAGAGTTATAACCCTTATATAGAAATGTTATATTTCAAGGTTAATTAGAAAATAAATAAAATTTCCTAATTAATAATAACTCAAAATAAGAAAATAATAAAATATAATATAATATTCCTAAAATATTATAAGGTTCAAATTGTGTAAGAGTGGGTAAAGTTTCAATATTTGGCACAATTGGAGGTACTTCAGATAGCTCATCGGTGGGTTACCTTTGTAAACAATTAAGTCTTCGATATTTAAAGTATGATGAAAACTAATATGAGATAGAATGTCAATATCATATATGTTTAATCTAACACGCTATAAAATTTTAAATTGACCAACACTATGAGCTTGCAATTTAGAAATTGGCCCATGTGAACGCTACTTTGATCTAATCCAAACCATAACATAATCCCTAATATTAAATTCAACATATTATTTGTGCACATTAGTTCGAAGTTTATATGATACATTACTTGCTTCACATTGTTTATTGATATCAATATGTAAGTCATGAAAATGTTATACACGAGTTTCTACCGACATGGACACACTAGCATACGAGGATAACGGGATAAAGTCCAAAAGTTTTCTAGATTTGTAGTCATGCACAACCTCAAATAGTTTCATACCAACCGTCTTGTTGACAAAGTTATTATACAAGTTGAGCTGTAGGGAAAAATCAAATCTCAATTCCTAAAATTTTTTTGAACCAAATATCTTAATAAGTTTCCTAAACTCCAATTAATAACTTTGGTTTGACTGTATTTGAAGATGGTAGGCAGTGAAAAACTTTAGTTTAGTACTAATTATGTATCACAGGATTATCCAAAACTGACAAGTAAAATGAATAATTCTATTAGAAATACTAGTTTTGTGAAGACTATATAACTTGACAATCTCATCAAAATAAAGTCTAACAACTAGAAAAGTATCAAAAATTTTATTATAAGGAATGAAGTTGGTCATTTTAAAAAATCGATCCACGACAACAAAGTCTATACTCTATTTTAAAAAATAGAGTCATGCTTCTTAAAAAAAACACAGGAATTCTAGCACAAAGTCTATACTCACGTCCAATCAAGAGCAACTAAGTACGGGCAAAGGGGTATAAAGGCCAATGTTTTGCTTCTTATGTTATCCTAGTAGACATGTTTGACAAGTACTAACAATCTTACCCACATCCTTATTTAAACAAAGCAATTAAAACTGTCACTCAACATCCTCTATTGTATAATCATGTTCAAGATGGCCAAATAGGCTCCCGGCATCAACCTCCCAAACTATGAAATTTTGAACAGGCGTCCAAGGGATTTAAAGTTATTGACTATAAATAAATAGCAATCTTGAATGCGAAAACCCTCAGTGGTGTCTGGTTGTCTATTCTGTAAAGTTATAAAGATCTTACTAAAATCAAGACGATCCTCGTATTCTTCCTTGAGTCTTTCAAATCTAACGATCTTAACTTGAATGACAAATTACAAGAATACTCGACAGCTCAAAGAATCTGCTACTTGATTCTTGATTCCTTTCTTATATTTTAAAACAAAAGAATAAGCTTGTAAATATTCAACTAATCGACCATGACTATGATTAATTTCTTTTGGGAGTTAAGAGAGCGAAGAGCTTTATGGTCAGAGTAAAGGTCAAACTCCTAAGATAACAAGTAGTGGCGCAAGTAACGTAATGTCTGTACGACTACATATAGTTTATTATCATAAGTAGAATACTGTTACTTAGCATCATTTAACTTTTCACTAAAGCAGGTAACAAGACAACGTTTTTGGCTAAGAACTCTCCTTATTCCTACACCTAATGCATCACACTTTGCCTCAAATACCTTAGAGAAATCAAGAAGCCGCATGATAGGGGCTATCGTCATCCTCTCCTTTATACTCTTAAATGCTTTAGTAGCATTAGGAGACCAATTAAATTCACTTTTCTTCATAAACTCAGTGAGAAAAGTAATAATTATGATAAACCCCTTAATAAACTAACGATAAAAAGTAACTAAGTCATGAAAACTTCAAACATCATAGGTGAATTTGGGTTTAGGCCAATCTATGATTACCTAAATCTTTGCAGGGTTGGTAGAAATACCATGAGAGAAAATGATGAAGCCCGGGAAAGCAATTCTATCTAAAAAGAAGGAACACTTCTTAAAAATGGCAAACAAGTTCTCCTTTCTAAGGGTAAGACAGACCTATATGAGATAGTTTAAGTGTTGTTCATTAATCTTACTATAAATAACGATATTATTAAAATAGACCACTAGAAATTATCTCTTGAAAGACAGTAAAACCTTAGTCATAACCCTCATAAATGTATTAGGTGCATTAGATAGTCCAAAAGGCATAACCAACCACTCATAACGGTCGTCCTTCATCTTGAAATCCGTCTTCCACTTATTCTTTGGACGAATTTAAATCTGATGACAACCACTCTTTAAATCTATTTTAGAAAAAAAATTTGGCATCAGTTATCATATCCAACATAACATCAAGCCCAAGGATAGGAAAACAATACTTTACTATGATTTCGTTCATAACTCTTCTATCTTCACACATCCCAAGTATAGGAAAAAATTAAGTGTCAAGAGAGGAGATACCGTACATGGACTCATATTCCCTCCAAAGAATCACATGTGAAAGAGTTCCTCAATTTGCCTTTGGAGCTCTACATGCACAATAAGATTCATTCTATAATAACTTAAATTTAGGAGGGACGCACTTGAGATAAAGTCAATGGCACGTTGAATGTTACGTAAGGCAATCAATGATTATAGAGGTCCTAAAAAAAACCATCTTGAAAGTTTTAGATGACCAAATGAACCTCACTAGGTATCAATACAGGAGAATCCAAAAGAACTTCAAAAACAATAATAACAAACACAACACACTCACCTATAGCGGCATATTCAAATGATAAAGGGCTAATAATTTGTAATCTTTTAATTCCTACCATATCCTTTCTTCATTATAAATCACAGCTTTTGAGGGCAAATGATGGAGATGAATTTTCTTTTCCTCATAGACAAATAATAAAGAGTCAGAATGACCTTAAATTGTAATATCTAAGTCAAATAATTAAAGTGACCCTAGAATGGCATTACCACATCTATTAGAATGACATCATACCAAATATGATCCTTATATTTTAAGAACTGAATGAGTACAAAACAACATTCCTGAACTACTATAGAAGATATGTTAATCCATGAGACACTGCATAGATTAGGATATAAGACAGCTTTTAACTTCAAGTGAGAAATAGTATTAGTTAAGACACTTTGATATAATTATCGGTATTCACAATAATATTACAAGCCTTCTCATTCACTTTGACATAAGTATGAAAGATAGCATAACGATACCAATCATCAGCCTATTTGGATATACCCAAGAATGGTGTGTTGTGGAAAGAAGAATGAGAACCAAGGTTAGAGGAAATAATAGTCTTGACACAACCCAAGAAAGTATCATTATCATTACCATCCAAGTTATTAAAACTCTTCTAACTTGGGTTCATACATTTGTTCTTAAAGAAGTTCTTCGTTTAGTCCGTATTATCATTCAATAAGTAAGGCTTTACTCACACAAATTTGATGAAATATGTCCAAAATCTTTACAATTAAAGTACTACAACTGAGAATTTCTTTTTGGGGCTTCAGTATCCTTTCCTCTAGTATCCCTCGCAGGGGGAATTATCTATAAATGAAGACCTAAGATAGACTTAGAATTCATGGGAGAGGTATTCCATATTGAGGGATGATTGTTACCACGTTTTCCATATGGTATTCTTGTAACTAATTCATAATCTCGAACCAAATTATACGCATGATCCAGAGTGATAACACTCCTAAAGACAAGCTCTCTCCTAAAGTCCTCATGTAGTCCTTACCAAAATCTATTTAACACCATAGCCTCATCCTCAATTATATGATATCTCATTTGCAACTCATTGAATTGTGTCACATACTCAGTTACAGACTGATTACCCTACCGAAAGGCATTTCACTAGTCTAGTAAGTTGCTATTATATAAGCGGGGTAGGTATTTCTCCTGAAGGTATCATTTCATCTCAAACCAACTCCTGACAGGGGCTACTGATGCCTAACAAGAATGTTCTTAACACTTTTCCAAAATAGTTAAGCATTTCTGGTAAAATCAATACTAGCAAACTAAACTCTTTTATCTTCAAACATGTCGTACAACTCACAAAAATAATCTATATCCCAGACCCATTGAGTAAAAACTTGATGATCTAAACAACTTTCGAAAATAATGGCATTTCATTTGATATTTCTAAAGAGTTGTTTGTCCTGATCCCACTCTCAATCCTAGTGTCATGGCCTGTGATCGTATTTATGAGGTAGTCAACTATCTTACCTAGAGGTACTCGGTAGTTTCTAACATAGGACACATCAAAATTATCAGCATCTAGCAATTGAGGTCCTATTTCTAAAGTAGCAACTCAATTAGCTAGATTTAAATTCATCTAACGGGTAGTGACCAGATCAGCTTACATGGCCATCATGTAGTTTTGCAATTGTTATTGATTGGTGGCTAATTAGGTTAACTGTTAAATTACTACTTCAAATTAACTAGAATCCATGACTAGACTACAGTATTATAGGAAATAATGCGACCACTATACAAATACATACAACACCAATATGACTAATGAGGTTGAGATCAATAAACAACCAGCGCAATTAAAGGACTATATAAACACGACCTAATATTTATTTAATTTTTTTGAAAAATTTGTATGGTTCAAATAATGCAGATAAATATTGCTAATTTATTAAAATAATAAAGTAAAGATCAATTACAATGCTATCATATATCTACTATAAAAGTAGTTATAAAAGGTAAAATGGATAAAAGATAAGGATTTTTTATATAAAGAATAAAATTATACACTTAAATAAACTAAATATTATTAAAGAAAAGTAAAAATAGTGCCCAAAATAAAATGGAATAAACAACCTGAATATCAAGAAGGATAATCTAAATCGATTGTACGATATCACCTTATATACAAACAGTTTGGGATATTTGTGATAGGCCTAATAATCATGTCTGAAAATAAAGCCCAATAGTCAAACTATCAAAGCATCATGGGCCATGTCTGATGGGCCACTAGCATCTTGTAGCTTTCTTAAATGAGACCTAATAGTCAAGCTTGGAAATAAAGCGGAATAGTTAAGCAGATGAGCCATGTCTGATGTCACCTTGCAACTTTCTCATACATGCACACACCCACAGTTCTAAGGAATATGACACACATACACACGCCCCCAATGCTTTCTCTCACATGCTCTCTCTCTCTCTCTCTCATGCACATATAGGACGAAGATGAAGACCCAATTCATATCCCTCTCTCTTTATCTCTCTCTCTCTCTCTCTCTCTCTCTCTAGAAAGAAAGATGTGGACGCTAGAATTTTGGGTTCCAGCTATGGCTCAAAAGATTGGATTTATTCGATGGTGGGGGAGCTTGGTCGATAATGGTGGTCATTTAGAGTTTCGGATTGGTTCGTAGTATTATGGGTTCGGGTTGGTGACGTGGAGGATTCGGGCGTTGATTTGGCTAGGCGGCGATGAGAGATATTATGGTGGTGGCAGTCGACGACAACGTGCAGGGCGGACCTGGTAGTTGAAGGGGCGAAGACAATGTCCAGTGATTTCAAGTGATAATTTCCGAGTTTGGCCTCCGCTACACGTCTTCTTTCTTCTTCACTATTTTTTTAACAATAATTTCTTTTCATAAACTTTTTAAATGTTTAGTCTCTGATTTTAAATTTGATGTAGTGAAAGGAAAATAGAATAATGTAAGAAGAAAAGATTGGGAAAAGGGGAACAAACAGAAGAAGGGAATAGAGCGGGAAAAAAAAATAGAGATTACCAAAGAAGAATGGGCAATCACAACTTTCAATATCAATTCAATTTCATCAATGAATCCTCCAACAATAGAGTTAGGGCCCTTATATCCTAATTAACGACAACTCGAAATAAGAAAGTAATAAAATAAAATATAACATTTCTAATACATCATGGGGCTATCAAAATTATAAAATTTTAAAAATCTCAACGATATTACAAATCAATAATCAAAAGCAGATAAAATAAAATCTCCCTAATTTTAAAATGCCCGCCTCACTTTGCCAACCCAGGAGAAAAAAACAACACTGAACACTAATATGCTGTTATAATAGCAGACTGGTTTAAACTCAATTAAACAAGGCCTCCACAAAAGCATGATGGATAGACCAACAAGTAAACCAGCCATCTGTTGACATACAAGAAAGTTTTGCCTTTTGCTCTGGCTAAGGAAGTTTTTACCCCAAGCTGCCATATCTAACTTCACCTTTCATCCGAATTCTGTAGCACTAATGAATATGGTTTCAGAGGCTCGCCATTTTGAGGGCAAGCGAGCCCTTTATCCCTTTTTTTTAACATAATCAGAAAAACCACAAAACATGGATCCCCAAATTTCAAACCCCACCTCCATTCTCTTCAATGCTTCAGTCCAGGATTATACAGGAATTAATAAGTAATAAAACAAATCAAGATCTCTACTTAGATCAACTAAACTTAGACTGGCGTGTACATACCATCGGGTTCAGGATCGGGCGAACCGACCAATGGAGCATGAAGAGAAGGCGGGTAGTGATCGGAGTACGCCGCCGATCGAATCTCCTGGACGCTTACTTCAGTTCCGGCCACTGATGCTGTCGGTATTACCGAACCCGTCCTTCCCAGATACTGATAAGAACTCCATTGCTCCTCTTTCTCTACAACTTCACTTTTTTCTTTCTCTTTCACATAAATAAAAATTATTATTACAGCAAATTCAATCAACAAATCCAGCAGCTAGACTGAAAATAAATGGGAAATGAAGTGAACTTGGGAACTGAAGTTCACCTGAAAGCAACGGCTCATCCATCATCTGGTGCTCCATTAAGACAGGCATGAATAATAGAACTTTGGGAGAATTGATTACAGAGAAGACGTACTTATATGTTAAAGTTGTCTTAGCGAGTAAGGAAAATGAGGGAAGTTTATCTAATGTTCAGCAAACAAAATTTAAAATTAAAAAGACAAAAGACGCGACGAAATTGGTCCCACCCCACGCTGTCTGTGGCATTTGTGTTTAAATGGTGGGCTTCCACTTCCATTTTATTTTTGTGAATTCAATCTTCAGCAGAAAATTTCCCAATTCGCCTCAGTTTGTTTGGTGAGTATACTTGATATCCGATGGCCCAAAAAAATCAACCCAAAAAGATTTTAAGCCAGAGGATATAATTTAACAGTCCAAGTCATCTACGCGGCCCATTTCAATAAATTTGGCTGACACTCTTAAATAGTTCAATTTCGTGATTAGGTCGAGATCAATGTAATGGCTATGGCGATTTCATTACTCTCATCTCCTAATAACCTGAAGCGTTGGTTGAAACCGTCATCGGAATAAAACTCATACGTCCGTCGATTAACTTTACAGTTAACAAGAAGAATTAACGGTCGTTAACTTTTATGAAAATCTGTCCTCTCCAATGAAAAATGGGATTGATTAATCATCTAATACTTTCTCAGACAAAGAAAACAAACAAAAAGACAAGAGCATACTCTTTTTTTTTCAATCTAAGACGTCATTATAAGAACGCAAACCCTCGAACAAAAGCATACATTTTATATCATTGATCTTTTCTCTCATTTAAGAAAAATATTAACTTGGGAGTCAAAGGATATATCAGATAGTGAGTTTCACAAATCTTTTGACCTTTTATTCTGTGATTGCATAGGATTCGGATAAAAAACGTACGAAGACTGAGCACACTTTAACACCCGACGAACAAATTTCAAAATCTCATTATCAGTATAATAATCAGAATCCTCGGATGTATCAATAATCAAAGATTCTTCATGTTAAACTTATTGAAATAGGCGATCTAGTCTGGTTAGAAATTGACAGGTTTAGATAATTATATTTTTGTAGATATTGTTAACATGGCACAATTTTACTAGATCATGGGTCAATGGATTCGGATTGTCATATCTTTGTTAAGCTTATTGAGGTGAACTCTAACCCAACCACTAGTTGACAAGTCCAAATCACCACATTCTTGTATTGAGTTTAGTTTGACATTTATGACTTCTTTGAGCCATATGCTCTTAAAACTCAATATATTAATTTTTATATTGCTAATTCTATTTGAGTTCCTTTAATTTTATTGATCTCTATTATTATTATATACCTAAAATTTATTATATTTTTAGATTATAGAGTTACTTGTTAAACATTTGATTTATTTGTTATTATTGTTTATTCTTTTAGAGTAGTATAGGTTACTAAATAAAAGATTATAGAAGCAAATGGTTAGAGAGGTCTAAAGGTTATTATATTGTTATTTTGATTATTTTTAGTCAAGTGCTTGCGGTTATAGACTACAATGCTATATTGAAGTATTGTGAGTTATTGTAAATAGTGCACTTATTAGGCTTGAGTTTTTAAAATAAATAGTATTATTATTAAATTATGTGACTTATATATTATTGTGGATTGAAAAAAATATAATGGCACAATTCAATAAATTGAAGTTATATGATCCGGATTGTCACACTTATGGCACCAAAAAATAGGACTCATTGCGAATACTTAAAATCTCATAAAATAGTGATGATTTTGACTTCAAGCAGAGTATTGATACCTAGGCGAATACTTTAAAGAAATAGTATTAAAAATGTATAGTATATCCTAGGAATGGGGCCTTAGGATGATATTATTATTGTCAATTCTGATCAAAATAGGTCATAGTAATTAACAACAATTAAAACCATAAAATAAAATCTTAAAAATAAAATAATAACCAATACTAAATTTTAAATTTAAGCGTAACCTAACAATAGGACCCACAATCCTGACAATAACAAGAATAACAATGACATTCATTTATAAGATCTCCCGAACTATTTATTTGGACAAATCAATAATAATGACCTGCTCAAAAATTCATAAGAAAAAAGGTGATTATCCCAAATAATACAATTAAATGCCACAGTCAACAAAATAGTGAATATAATCCAATTCTAATTTCCATAACAATAAATCATGCTAACATTAACCCATCCTTTGTCCAAATGGTATTAAAACACAATCAAAACACAAACAAGCCAATTACGATTCCAGTGCTCACAGAATAGGATTAAAGTATCTGCTAATAATCACATTCAAGCTCCCTACAATGAATTTGAAGCCCACTAATCTAAAAAAATTAAGAATCATAAGACGTGAGTCAAATATTTAACAAGTATTAATATATAATATGTAACAAATCATATGTCCAAAATTAGAATGAAGTAACAAATCAATAGCAATAAAATCTATAAAAATTAAAATCCAAATATTCAAAGTATCAAATCAATGAAAGTTTGAATGTAATCTCATACTCAAAAGTATAATTCGAAATAAAGATCAAATATTCCAAATATACGAAACCAACCAAATTCTAATTGTGGGCGAAACCTACGAATTTCAATCAAAATCTCAAGTACCCAAATCAATATAGGCAAAGCGTCTCAAAAATCTAAAGTATACTCAAATCGAAGAATCAAAGACCAAGAGACTAACTTTGAGAAAGGGTTACACATACTTTCGATAATCTTAGGCCACAAATTACTAATTAGACCCGTAGACGGATCATCTACATATTATTCCTTATAGACGGGGATAAACGTCATTTTCTTTTACCACCCATGAATTTTATTCGAATATATTATGACGTCCGAATATACTAATTTCATTCAATTTTTTTACGATAATTCTCATAAAAATATAAAACGAATAGGATTTTTATATCACAAGTCTAAAACTTTTCCTATCAAATTGAAAAAGATACGAAACTTTCCCTCAAGAAAGTTAAACACAAAGCTTTCTACCATATAAAAAATATAGACATATCACCTTGAATATACAGAATAGAGCTCGACCCAAAGCATGTTGTATGGGTACCACATGTAAGGCTCATTTGCAAGTTTTTATAACTTTTCTTTTACAAGTATACTTATATATAAATATAATATCC
>JAOVVI020019095.1:0-10198 GCA_028571085.2 Nepenthes alata
GCGTTGACCGTTGGGCTGTTCGTTGCGTGTTTCTGTTTTCCTTTATTGGGCCGGCCCATTTATAGGCGCACCCATCATAACTCAAGTCCGAAACAATGGGCGTTATAATCCTCTCTCATTAATGAATTTTATCATTAAAACATGTACTTTAAATCTTAAACAAGTGTGGCTACTTCTCCCTTATGTTCTTCTCTAATTCTCATGTGGTCTCGCCCTCTATGTGGTGATGCCACAAAACCTTCACCATTGGAATGGTCATACACCGTACGATTTTCTTTTAACAGTCAAGAATTCGAGCTAGCTGCTTCTCAAACGATAAGTCCTTGTAGACATGGCGAGTGGTGCGTAGTTAATCACATCTGTTAGGTCATTGACATACTTCTAAATTATGGAGATGTGGAATACATTATGAATTACTAACAGTGAGGGTGCCAATCTATATGTTATCTCTCCAATATGCTTTAGGGCCTCAAACGGTCCTATGAAGCATGACTAAAACCTTCCCTTAAATCGAAAGCACATACACCCTTCTAAAAAGAAACCTTCTTGAATACTGCATTGTTGTTGTTGAATGGCAAGTCTTGATGCTTCTAGTTTGCATAGTTTTTCTATTTGCTTTGAAAAATCCAAATATGATCTCTAATAAAACTAATTTTATCTGTTGCCTCATGAACTATTTTGGGCCTATGATTCTTTAGTCCTTAATATCCTCTCAATTGACAATTGATCTATACTCTCTTATAAAGTGCCTTATACAATGCCATCTTAACCTCACATGGTGGTTATTGTTGTAAGCAAATTTAGCTAATGGGAGACAAGAATCCCAATTGCCTCCATGGTCCAAAATGAAGAGTCATAACATGTCCGGTAATACCTGAATAGTCCTCTTGGACTATTTGTCTATCTAAGAATAGAAGACTGTGATATTTGAAATGTGTTTCAAGCTCTTGATGTAGGTTCCACTAAAAACACGGTACAAATTATGTTTCTCCGTCAAACACAATAATGATGGTATCTCATGTAGTCATATGATATCTAATGTATAACTTAACAACATGGTCCAATGGAAAGTTTACTTTAATAGATAAGAAGTGCGCCAATTTTATCAATCTACTGATAATCATCCAAACAACATCATGGCTACATGTCGTCTTTGGAAATCCATACACAAACTCTATTGTGATGTACTCTCACTTGCAACTTGGGATGCTCCACTTTAAACCTGCTAATGGATGATGAGGCATTTTGTTCCAAAGTCCATAACATCTTTCTTGAGTCTAGTATACCATATCATCTTCTTCAGATTTTGGAACATCTTCATCCTCCCTAAATAAATCATATATCTAGATCAGTGAGCTTCGTCAAGAATCTATTTCTGTAGGTCATTGACGTCCAGTATACAAATAGATCATGGTGTCTCAAGATGCCGTTGTCATCGAGGTAAAACCTTGCCCGAGATTTGCTTACTAAGTTTCTTTCTTTGAAAAAGGGGGCTTCACCCTGAGGTTGGTGATGATCAATATAAGTAGACGATCCTCTCACTACGTCTCCTTGATCCAATCGATAAACATGGGTGTACCTAAAGAAATGACACTATCCACTTGAGAGTCCCTTAGGTGGAGATGCAATTGACAGTTGCCGACCTCAACCGGCAACATCCACTCATGCATCATTAAGTTACAAGTCTAACTGACTTCTTGCTCAATGCATTTACTACCATATTAGTCTTTCCAAGCTTGTACTAGATGTCATGAGTATAGTCCTTTTGTAGGTTCATTCACATTCATTGGTGTCTGTTGAGCTCTTTATAGGAGAATATGTACTTAAGGCTATTAGGATCAGTGAAGATGGTGAAACAAGATCACTACCAACACAATGTTGTGAGTCAAATGGCGGGTCTCATAGTCCTTCAATTGTTTGGATCCATACACTAGTACTCTACTATGTTGCATCAAGATGCAATCTAACCTTCACAATGATGCATCATAATACACCTCATACCTACTCAACCTGTCAAGAGTGGTCAAGATAGGCATCAAAGTTAATCTTTGCTTCAACATTGAGAAGCTCGCCTTGCATTGATCAATCAAAATAAATTTGGCATCCATTTATGTAAGCTTTGTGAATGGTGTAGTGATTCTAAAAAACCTTCAATAAATATCTAGTAGTAGCTAGTCAATCCCCAAAAGCTACTATGATGGATTGCATTTTGATACATGCTTCACGGTGGGGGCTAGCCAAGAGGCGTTGGCAGCAAGGAGAGTGAAGGGAGAGGGGAGTTCAGGAAGAAGAGAGTTCCGGGAGAACAAGAGAGAGGGAAATCAAAAAGAGTAGATGGAGAGAAAGAAAACACAGAGAGGTGGCGAGAGAAAGAGAGAGCAGAGGGATATGAAGGAAGGAAAAACTATTCTCATTTTCATTAACCACTGTTAGACAATATAAATGGTAAACAAGAAGTGGGTAAAACATGGCATGGATAAATAGAAAATAAATTGGGATAACGAAAAATAAAAAAAACAAAAGGGGGCATATGCTAACGGAAAGAACAAAATGTGGGTACATGGAATGGCAAAACTGAATAATACAAAAATAATATCAAGTACAAATTGTCCATTATCCAACGTCGGGTGCCTTGGAAATGCTTCATAAATTGGGTCCATCGGACATGTAACATTACCCTCTCCATCATGAGAATCTTTTCCTCAATGTTAAAGAAAAAAAAACTCTAGTGAAAGTCAGCAATGGCTTCCCATCAGCATCAAGGTGGCACATATCCTCAACAATAGCAACACAGGGCACCTTTAGCTTTGGAAACATGCAAACTCCTTTTGCAACATCAATAAATGCCAACTTCTGAGGAGTGGTAACAATTTCAGCCACTGTCAATGGAATTATTTGGCATAAGGTTAGCTGAATATCACTGGTTTCAGGTGGTATGTCGATAAGAAAGTAGTCCAGCTATCCCCATGCAGCGATAGTAAGAAGTTGATTGATCACCCTGGAGACCGTGGGGCCTCACATAACTGCACGGCCTTGCCCTGCAAATCCAAAAAACACCAATTTGACCCCCATGTATTCAGTTGGAATTATAGTTCTCTTCTCTAGATTCATTTCTAACAATCGGTTCACAAGTGAGACCATGGTTAGTAAGCTGGAACCATAGACATTAGCATCAAAGATACCAACTCTAGCACCCAAGCCAGCCAGAGTATATACAAGATTTACAACAACTGTTAACTTTTCAATACCTCCTTTGTAACTCGAAACTGCTACAATATTTGAAATTGTCTGTAAACCCCTTGGAAGTTTGCCAGCAAAGACTAGTCTAGCTGGTTGTGCCGACATAGTAAATTTGACACTTTTAACCCAATGAAGCATTTATACTACATCATTTGCTCTCTGCTCAAACACATCCTTTATTGGACAAGCTGGAGTGGTGAGTTCCATACGAAATGGCACCTCTCCTAGAGCTTCATCAATTTGCATATCCTTGACAAAACCGCAAGAAATAATGACTGTTCCGAAGTCTGGATCTATAATTTGAGACAGGCCTTTTAGTACATCATTCTCAGCTGCTTCTATAGAAGCTGCAGAAACATTGGCTTCAACAGAACTTGACCACATACACCGGAGGAGGCCACGTGGGAGGCCATTGAACGAGTACTTTGGACATGACCGGATTGTTGCATAAAGTCTTCCGGAATCTGAGGAGCTATTTAGATTGCAAGAGCGGCTGAGACCCCAAAACATCAGCGGCCAACTCAACAAGCTGACGCTTTTGATCGCCACGACATTGTTTGCATCAGGGCTAGTGTTAGGCCGGTTGAGTCACTCGTCTCACAATTCGTAGATCATTCTCTCAATTTCTGTTTTCAGGAAATGAGTGTATCGGCAAGATGTTACAGTAACATGGGCTGAAAGTGATACTAAGAAAAGCAATCCCAGCAGGATCTATACTGTTACAGCTCAAAATAGAGCCAATATCACTCCACTGATATTCAAAGCCTTTAATAATAGGAGCAATAAAGGTGGAGTATAGAGGAGCACATTCATCTTTACGGACACAGCCAAACCAAACATTATCAACCCCCAATGCTAACTTTGATAAGGAAATCCAGCTAAAGTAGCAAAAAGAAGTGTCATTACAACATAGGCATTGATGAAACGAAGTACAAAGATGGAATGTATTCCCTTTGACAAGTGAAATAAGCTAAGAGCCCACCATGGGAGCAAGTCAGTCTTCACATAGATGAACAATACAATTGCAAGATTAGCAATGTATAGCGCACGAAATAGTATTTAAGCTGGATGGATTTTCTCACATGTGATAAATTGGATAGCTGAATATCTGTAGAGAAAACTAGCTGGATATATCAGAGGTCCAGTGTCACCTTTTAAGTTTCCGTAATCTTTCTCCCTTTTGAGAAACCCACTAACCCTCATAAGGATCCGAAAAACCAATGGAGTGCAACTATAGCCATGAAGTAGAAGTACAACGATTGATCGGAAGGATGCCATGCCAACAAATCCCTCCTGGTCAAGTAGGTCTCGGGATACTTTGTTAACCTCCCTCAAAAAACCACCCAGTTCATACTGCCGAAGACCTCGACTTGAGTAGTTTGAAAACTGTTCCACACCAACAATTCCTATTATCACATTAGCTGACATGGTAGTTAAAGAAAACATGCTATCTATTAAGTCATGATTTATCATGAAGAAGAGCTCGTCCTGAACGTAGCCACTCCAAGGAGCACCATTTGCCACATATGTATATGCAGAGTCCACTTCATAAGCTCCCAAAAAATTAAAGAAAGAATAAGAAACAAGTGGGTGATTTTACTGCAAGAAAAGAAGTCTTCGCCCAATTGGAAGACAGACATTGCACCGAAAATCATCTCCCTGCAACCCAGATGCTCCATGCCAATCAAATTTGTCCCGCAACGGAGGGACTGATTCCTCTTCTAGGAGTTGGATCGGGGAAGTCCAAACTCCAATTGCGCCCGTCATACATAAAATGTGTGGGACATGGATATCCCGGTGTGACCCATTCATCCCACTTAAGGCACAAGCCTCTTTTTGGATAAAGGCATATTTCAGCCGGTGTGCATTGTCGAATGGCATCCATGCTTTCCTCCACCAATTTTTCCATACCGAAGGCTTTTGGTGTTGTCACCGGCTTTATCACGACCGGTGGATTTTCCTCACTGGTGGCTTTTAGTAATGTCATAGGCATCGGTAATAGGAGCTCAGGGTGATTTTCCATTTCAGTAGGAAATTGTGGAGGGAAGCGGGAGGAAGAAGGATATTGTGGTGTATGCACCAACTGCTTGGAGGACAGCCAGCGGTGGAGATGCAAGCATCCAACATCATTGGTTCTGTCAATTGGAAAAGGAACAGAAGTAGTGATTTGGACATCGGTTAAAGCTTGTGGTGATAATGGTTGGGTTTGAACGATTTGGGTAAATTTTTAGAGGTGAGAGTAGTGAACGATGAGGGAGTTGGAGAAATAGGGAGATTTGTGGATGACACTGTTTGTCATTTGATTAGGGTTGGTGAGCGTGGCCGTTCATTGAAGGGTTGCTGGATGTGTGCCTTGTTGGGAATAGAGATAGTGATGCAGTTTTCCTGTGATAGTACGGACACAAAGATGGGTGCAATTTCTAATTGAGGTAAGGGAAGATAAAGAACGGTGGTGGCGCCTGGTGGAGTTGGTAACGTTCTGATTGAGGTTTGGGTTGGGATTTGTAGATGCGGTAGTGGAATCTTGGAGAAGATGGGATAAACACATTGGTGTTTGGAAGTAATGGTGAAGGATGGAAAATCACAGATGGAGACGCCACAAGTGAGGAAGGATTTACTGACCAATTGTGCTTGATTCAGTTGAGCGATCGACTGATTTCAACAATGGAGTGATGGATTTGTGCTGTAATGGAGGCGGTAGTGGCGATTTGTTCCGCATGTTGTCGGATGGTCGTCGTCTGCCGGTGGACGATCATGACAACGCTCTTCACCTGCTTCGAAAGCCTTGCAACGGTAGCTTCGAGCATGTTGAGTGCTTGTGCTTCGATCGTCATTGCCTCTACCGTGTCTCAATGAAAGCACCAATGATACGTGCTTCACGGCGGAGGACAGCTAAGAGGTGTCGATGGCGAGGAGAGTGAAGGGAGAGGGGAGTTCAGGTAGAGGAAAGTTTCGGGAGAATGAGAGAGAGAGAGGAAACACAAAGAGGGGGCGAGAAAGAGAGAGAGAGAGCAAAGGGATACGAAGGAAGGGGAAACTATTCTCCTTTTTCATTAACCACTGTCAGACAATATAAACGGTAAATAGAAAGTGGGTAAAATGGGGAATGGGTAAACAGAAAATAAATTGGGATAACGGAAAACAAACATAAAACAAAATGGGGCATATGCTAACAGAAAGAATAGAATGTGAGTACATGGAAGAGCAAAACTGAATAACCCAAAAATAATATCAAGTACAAATTGTCCATTATCCAACGTCGGGTGCCTTGGGAATGCTGCATAAATTGGGTCCATTGGACATGTAACACATTTCTAATCGAAATACAGTAGAGTTCCGGCAGAATAACGTCCGTTAGACTGAGACAAAATTTTTATATTAACCATGTATAATAAATATACAATCACAATACATCTCAACATAGGATCCAAAAGCCACAATAAACACATGACACTAATGTCATGAATCCGGGTATGACATTGGCTCAAATAAAATGCCACTAGGTTCCTAAATTAACCATAACAACCTATAGAATCACATATATCCATCAAATATAGTAGAAAATATACGCTATATATATCATCATCATTAATAAACATGACCATAAAAAATAATACAAAAGACTCCATGAGGTACAAATCCACAAGGCTAAGTCCTCAAAACTATCATCTGAGATCTTCATGCTTAACCAACTTCTAATCCTCTACCCCACTCTATCAGGTATAAGCTCGTACTCATCTGGAGGTAAGAAAAAATAGTAAGGGTAAGTCAAATACTCAACAAGTGTAATATAATTAAGAATAATATACATTATATTCAAATAAAATAAGGAAGGGAATAGGAACAATATGTATGAATTATATAGATATGAGACATGATCAAATGTACTTTTTGAAATACATTTATCTTTTCTGTTTTAATTATTCTTCCTTTAGGTTCTAAAATATGCAGAAATTTTATTATTTTTGTAAACTAGGGCAAGTATGCTTTATTGACTAAATGAGCGATTGATCGTAGTTTGGATTATGTTTACTTTTATACAATAAAAACAATCTCCTCCTATTCAAGACCCAGAAGCGGGCCATCTACATATAATCCCTGCAAACGGGGCCTTAGACGCACGAGATCCTTAACAGACAATTATCTTTCATTATAATATACCAAGGTATGTCAACGAATATCATCCGCTATAAAATACGGCCAGAATAATCATTGAGTTTCTACTATAATATTTATGATATGCCAGAAAATACTACCCTCTCAAATATAAGTCTATGGTCCAGGTTTCATCATTTCTTATTCTTTAAGGAAAAGTCCACCAAACTTTTTTCACAAAATTTTCACTCCGAGAGAACGAATCATAAATATATCAAATTATAAAATTTCCTTCATATACTTACATAACTTTCATATTTTTTATGAGTTTAAATTTTTACATGACTTAAATTATATGTATGAACATCATAAAGTATGTACAAAATAAAAATTCTCACCACCGTAAGCCAAACATAACTTTAAAATTTTCGGACAATAGTTACATTCGCAATTACATATAACAAAATTTTTGAAGTATATACAAGATATATAAATTTACAATAACTTGACAGTTTGAATATTACTCTTTGTTATTGTGGAGTTTTCTTAAATGTTAGAGGTATTTGTTTTTCACACCAACCATTATGAGGATTGGGCAGATAATATTGTTTGTTACATGTCTTCCTATATTTTTGTGAAGGTTAGAGGTGGCCCATCCATGAGTATAATAGTAGCATTTGATTTCATCTAAAAGGTATAACCTGTAAAGGTGTCGGTCTTTCATTTTGGCCTTGACAATTGTGATATTTGTTTGCCATTGATTCAAATATTCAGAAGTTCTTTTCATATTTTTGTATGATTTCATGTATCCTTTTGAACTATGCTTGGGTCAAACCACCTCTTGTGCTTGGTGTTGGAATTCGACACCCGAATTCACCCGATCTGGCGCAACAGAAACCTAAATCCCCCCATCATCGTCAGCTACCAATTTAGTGAATATAGAAAACAAAAGATGTATAATATTTTTAACGTGGAAACCCCTTCTCAACTAAAGAAAAAAAATCACTGGACAAATTCTGAAAAATTTTACTATATAAAATCGGTTACAAAAATCTTGAGACAGAATACCAACAACTCACCCTGACTACACAAGCCCCCAATGAGCAGACAACAAAAAAAATAATCACAAAGTGTCAGAAAACACTCATTCCCTATTATCTCTATATTTTTCTCATCTCCTTCTTATTATGATACTCTCTGTTTACAAATATTTTATAAGTGTGGTGAAACGATAACCTCCGTTTCACTCCTAAACACATGCGGCCTATTGCATAGCGCCCCTGGTGATTTCTCACACACCAGCTTGGCTCCTTGGTGTCAACACACTGGCTCTTGGTGATTTCTCACACCTCATCCGAAACTCTTGGTGTGCCTTTATAATGACCCGACTCTAACAATCTCATCTACTCAATTGGCCATCTTGCAGATGATTTGTCATACCGTCCCTGTCATTTCTGCACCTCTACTAGTTCCTGAACTTCCTGCAGACGTTATATGCTTTGCACTGTTCAGAAAGCGTGCCCTACAAATCAACTGCCTGCTCTAAAAAGCCTGCCACCAACTCTATTGTACAGACTCAGCTGGTTAACCTTCCATTGATCAACAGGCCATCTTGGCAATTTGCACCAAACTGGCCATTTCTTGCAACTGGTCAAATTTTGTGCACCTTTAGCCGATTAACTCGTTGACCAGTCATTTTATCTTCAGCCGGTTAACCTCCGTTGACCGGCACTTTGCCTTTCAGCAGCCCAGCCACAAGCTTCTTGCCTAGTCTGTAAAAGCACTCTAGAAATTTCTTCGGATCTCCATAGCAAAATGCCTCTACGGTATTTTGCTCTCCGGATCACCATAGCAAAATGCCACTATGGTATTTTGCTCTCCGGAAATCCACTCCGGATTTCCACCACCACATGCCACTCTAGCATTTGCACTCCAAAAATGCATTCTGGATTTTCTCTCCGGAAAATTCTATTCACTCCGAAAATCCACTCTGGATTTCCTTTCCGAAAATCCTCTTCGGATTTTCACTCCGAGATTTGCTCACCAAGCAAATGGTCATCCTTCGAGATTTACCTTCGCTGGCAAATGGACTTCCTGGTCTTTATTACAGCCAATTTGTAATACTCCGAATATCATACAAAACCTGTATGATCACCAATGACGTCTCTGTTTGTTGAATCACCCACAAAGGAGTGACCAACCCCAACACAGGGTACCATGGGCAAAGTCCTGACTCACATAGAAAAAATACCAAAGTGATATGCCATTCAATTTTTTTTATTTGTATATCTATTTGTTTACCTTTGAATTATACCATTCAGATGTCATTTCATAGACTATTTGGTCATTGCATTCATGGCTTTATGTTTATTTTGTTGGGGAAAAATTGGGGCGTCCGGACAGAATGCTTGGAAAGAGCTATGACCGAGAGGACAAAACACTCAGACGGGAGAGCTCTCAGACGGACAGCCAAATGTTGAGATAGAAAAATCGAGAGAAAACACACGAGATTTTAACGTGAAAACCCTTTTGTAACAGAAGGGAAAAACTACGGGAGCAGAGTCAACAATAAATCCACTATGTGAAATAGGTTATAAACCTCCAAGATGGAGTGTCCGCTACACACCTGAGAAGTCAAAGAGAAAAAAACTCTCTGGAGCAAACCAAGAAAACACTCTTTTCTTTTCACTCTCTATTTTTCTCTTTTTCTTTCTCTCACCGGTAGTGCACTCCCCTTCTTTCCTTCACAATAGTTCTCTTACTCACTCCAAGATTGCTCTCCTCTCACTACACTCTCTATCCAGCCAGCAGTCCAAATATATAGAGGACTGACCCTAGGGGGCAGCCAGCCACCCTAGGGACT
>JAOVVI020019096.1:0-10198 GCA_028571085.2 Nepenthes alata
GAGAGTGTATGAAGACTCTACGGTATCCGGACGTATGAGAGTCTGTGGGACCGTAGAGTAGTCTATAATTTTTCAATACCTATTAAATTTCAAAAAATTAAAGTCGTTAATATTGAAGAGAGATGCTTATAACCTAATGACTATCGTAAATTATGATATCTACGATATCATTTTGCGAGGGGTATCACGGGTGGTATCTGCATGCTACGGGTACAGCCTCTAGAAGTACTATAGAAGTAGTTGGATACCATAGATAACCTCATTGTATTACTCAGCCGTTTGGGGCATAAATACGTGGCATTTGGTTCACTATGGTAGAATAAAGTCTAAGGAGATTCTTATTATCTTGTATAGTTGTGACCTCAAATTGAGCTGATAATTAAATTTTTGTTATCTCGTACTGTGAGTCGAGATGGATGCTTATAACTTAGTGACAATCGTAGATAATGATATCTAGGATATCATTGGTAAGGGGTATCGGAGGTGATATCGGCATACTACGGGTACAACATTTGAGATGACTGTAGGGGTAATTAGATACCATGGATAATCTCATTGCATTATCCAATCGTTGGGGGCGTAAATACATGACATTTGGTTCACTATGGTAAAATAAGGTCCATGGAACCTTCTATCATTCATATAATTGTGACCTCATATTAAGTTGATTGAATTCGGTGAAATCTATGTTACTTATTGATATCTGGTTGTTCACATGACCATCGGTTTGTAAACACAATATATTATTGAATCTCGAACAATAGTTGGTATATCACATGTTATTATTAATATTATTCATTATTTTATCATCCGATATACTCTATTGTGCTCCTCTATTATTGTTTATTTTTACTTGTTGGGCATTCGGCTCACCCTTGTATTTTATTGGCTCCAAAGTAGACGGGTTGATATCAAGATAGAAGAGATCGCATAGGTAGACTCCAATAATAAGTGATCTCCGAGATTGAGACTTTCAGGATAGAGACTTAAGATTTTTATGATTCAGTTACTGTTTAATTTCTATTAGATCTTCTTTATGATCATTGATATTTTTGGATATCGATGTCATTTATTAAAATTATTTATTACTATTACGGATATTTATTCAATGATGCATTTATGATGATTATTGATGATGGTTTAAACGATAGTATTGAGTTCATTTAAGTTATTTAATGACGTGTAATTGATGATTTCAGATGATTCTAGACATTTACCATGACGGTCCGAGACTGGTTCGGAGATCTGAGCTCGGGTCGTTACAGGTGACACGCCGGTGACCGACGACGGCACGAGGTGACAACGGCGTGCAGCAAAGCTGCGTAGAGAGAGGGAAAGCTTGGTTGCGATGCAGGCTGAGGCGCGGCAACTCACGCGGCAGGAGAGAGAACGTGTGATTCGAGTACTTCGGAATATATTTTCTTCAAATTTGCAGAGTATAAGGTCAAGACAAGTATTTGTAAACTCCCTCTTTGGTCTAATTTAATTTCTGATATATTTTAGACATTGTTTAAAATTTTATTAACATGTATATAATTTATCTGACCGATTTATTTAATCTGGACATACATGTGTAGTTTATTGACTAATTTGGATATTTATGGACTAGGTTTTATGATTCTAGAGGGTTTTATACTAGGCGAATAATTTATTGGGCACTATATATATTTATATCAGTATCTGTATATGAAAATGAATATGAAAGTTTACATAGGTCGTACAGTCACATGCACGTGTCGAGTCGTGGTCACTATATTTATACTTGAATTATTAAATTTTTTGGTCAACTCCCGACGCGATATTTGTTTTTTGAAAATATTTTTTCGCCGATAGGAAATATTTGAAGTAGTGACCCTTTTAATTTGGATAATTTGACTTGATATTAGAATATATTTGGATGTCCTAATATATTTGACAAGTCTCAGGATTACATCCAAACCCACGGGTGGTAAAATATAGTGAGCAATCTTATCTATAGGTACAGAGTACATGGATTTTGGCCTAAGGTTATTGGGATTATGTGTTACCCTTCTTCAAGCCAATTTTTAAATAATCAGAATCCAAATTTGGTATATAATTTATATTTTTACATTGATTGGTATTGGATTTTAATTTGGATATGAATTTTTAGACTTGAATTTGAGTTTCGCCGAGTTTACCCATAGTTGGGCCTTGATATGTATTGTATGAATGATTTTGACTATATATTTTTATCTGAACCTTTAAAATATTTATTGTGACGCTACTTCCAGTTTTACGCCCGCTATTGGATCATCCGATTATTAGATTCTGCCTTAAATCACAAGATAATCGGGCATTGAATTTGGACTCGGACTTGAATTTGGATCAACATCGATTTTAAAATTGATCCGATTCACCTCTATTTTGATTATATATATATACATCCCGACAACTATTTTTAAAATTTAGATATTTGTTTGAATTTGAATATTTGATTGAGTACGAGACTACCATTAGATTTTAAAATTTGAATCTTAGATTTCTGTTAGATTTGTTTTATCGGCGATTTAAATTTATTTCGTAATTTGATTAAATTTTTATCCATTTGACCATTCCTCTAATTTATTAGACTCTTTTAATTTAAATATAATACTTACTAAATATTAGACTCACTTTTTCTATTTTATTCCTTTAGAGTCGAAGATTAAGATGCAATGTAGGAATATGGTCGTGATCTGTCAGCCATCCATCAGATTCGGTGAGTTTTGATTCTATTATGGTTTAAATTTGTATTTACTATAAACGGATTATGGTATTGGTTGGGTATAGGTCCATGGTTATATTTCGAAAATAGTTCAGATGTTATGTCATGTTATGTCTGATTTTGATTTTGGTCGATTTGTTACATTCCATACAATATTTGTAGGGCAAGTCGTATTTATTTTATCTCAACAGTTGTCTGATGAGATCTTGTGTGAATTTTGATTTATCGGATTCTATTTTTTTGAATTGTCATACCCAAATTTTTAAAATTTAGTATCATTGGTTGAATTTATTTAAAATTTAAAATTTTAAAAATTATAATTAATTATTTAATCGATATGTTTGGTCTGAGTTCATGACACCTCCCCAATCAGCTCCCTCTAACCCCGTGGTGGTGATGAGTATTTGTAATATTTCAAAGGTGAATATTTGGCGCTTAAGTCATTCACAGGTGTCACCTCCGATTTTTAGCCATTTGGGGCTAACGAAAGTTGCCTTTGTTAAGCGTCGCATTACTATGGTAAGGAGGTCGTGAGTGGTCCCTCGATCTAATTGTTAGGTGATTTCAGGCAGGGCTCTATATGCATATGCTTTGACCACTCTACTGGCCACTTGTTTGAGGGCCTTTCGGATTGGTCCATTTGGCTGTATTGTCGATTGGACCGTTGACACTTGTCTCATTTGATTCATTACTCCTTGAGCCTGATTCTGGTCGTTGTTATGGCTTATGGATTGGGTTAGATCGATCTCCCTACTAAAACTTAGCTCTCTGCTTGTTGAGCCCCTTGTCGTACTGATAGTTAAGCCTATGATTAAACATTTTGATGGTGTCACCAAACCCATCAAAAAGTAAATAGTTTTTTAAATAATTTGATTGATTTTCAAATTAGTTATTTAATTAGAGTTTGAATGAGCTTCTATTAGGCTTCGATTACCCTTTATTTTTAATTTAACAATTATACATATGTATAATATCTTATACACTGTTATTCATTATATATTAGGTAGATATTCTTGTATTATAAATTATATATTTTTTTATTTAATTTTAAATTTATAATATTGAAAACCCAAAAAATAGTATAACTAATCGGTTAACTAGTTAGCTAGTTAAATTTTATAAAACTGATTTGATCAGTAAAATGTACAGAATAGCTTATGACTCAATTACTTCAGCAAAAAAACATCTTATTAGTCTATACAGAGGATGCAGATAATAAAAAAAACTTAAATTATCAAAATAAATAAAAAGATAAACAATTAAATAATAATAATTTGATGAGAGTTTATTCTCATATTTATGAAAATAGTTTCAATAGTAGCATTTTTTAAATAGTATTATTTATATACCTAATTATATTAAAATTATCAAAAATAGATATAACTTTTAATTTATTTTATTATTATTTTTATTTTTATGTCTCTACACCAAGTTTGACAATTTTTGATAAAAATAAATATATTAATGATTTAATATTTACTTTCATCCATCAATCAATATTAATATATTCACAAAAGAATGAATGGATAGGTGGTAAAACGATATATTTAATGGTTTCTAAATAATATTTATGGTTTTAAAAATATCTCTCATATATATTTCGATAAAAATTTAAATCAATTATAATTAAATAATCAGTTCCTAAATGTTATTTTTATCAAGTTAGGTACAAATTTTTTACTTGCAAAATCTACCAAATCATATAAAAGGAAATCATTTGAAAAAAAAATGAATTAAAATTATTTGCAAATAATTGCATAGTTTTGATGGGCACCAAATTTTAATTTTGATTGATGCCGACTTTTGTAATATGTAGAGTGTCTGTGACAGTTATAATTGATTTTAATTTAAGTACATTCACCGTGGCCTTCTCGCAAAATCAATCATATGAAAAACATTTTTCAAATGAAATATATTTAATATATATATAATTTTTATTATTAAATAAAAATTTAATTATAAAAATTTTAATATATATTAATTATACATATTATCTTCTATATGTTCCCTATGATATTATATTAATTAAATACTTTATCTAATAATAAAAAACTACAACTATTAATTTAAATAATTTTTATATATTTATTTCATTAATATATAGCTAATATATGTGCTAATATTATAGAAATCAAATTTTAGTTTTATTTAACATAGACGTACATATGCATACATATTCAAAATTGACATTAAATATTGTTGCGTCCCGACCCCGCGGTTATTGTTCGGATTAGAGAGCCTTCGGATTCTTAGACACGTGGTTGCGTCCGGAGAAGGGTCCGGTCTCCGTCTCTGTGAACCTAGACTTGCACAACACAAACAAAGAAACAATAGGTGAGGGGTCCGGCAGGATTTATTCTGCCGAGGCGACTCCGACGCTCAAGTCAGTAAATTTTCGCAATGAACAGAAATGACGCACACTATGAGAAGTACGCGGTTGGATGCTGTAAAAGCGTAAGATATGCTCGTGTATGATATGGAGAATGCGATGAGCAGGTAGTGGGAGGTCTGGGTCCCTTGGTGTACTGGTGTGGGTGGCTAACTTTTTCGTAATTTGAGAAGATGTTGGGAAGGAGAATCGAGCTAGCTATTGCTGGCGGAAGTGAGGTGGTCATCGGTTCCAGCTCGTTACCCCCTTTGTGAGTTCGTCATCGATTGTAGTTGATGATCTCGATCAGAGGACCAAGAACTCGGCGTCCGGTTGGAAAGCCAGCCAAAAGCTCCATCATCTGTGGGATGTGGAAGCTCTTATAGGCTCTTACCCCTTGGACTCTGGGTGTTAAGGTGTCCGTTGTGTGGGCTCCTTCGCCACTGGTCGCTATCGTGAACCGCCGGTCATGTCGGTTGTTATTTTACCGTGGTTGACACGCTTATGAGCGCTGCTGGCCACGCCCGATTTTTCCCTGAGCGGGGATTGGTTGGTTGCCTGCAGACGGCTGCGGGAGCCACTGGCGCTATACCAGCCACTTCTCTACTAGCTAGCCTTTTCGCCCTATCGCTGATTTCTCGGTAATCGCATTAAATGCATTGCAGAGTCTCGTTCCCTTCTGCCAACATGGGCTCTGCACGCGTCTCTCTACCGCTAGGCTGGGTTGACCATCTCACGTGGGCTTTTGGACCTTCCTTTTGGGCCTTAAAATTTTTCATGGGCCAGGACATGGGACCCAACAAATATATTATCAATCAATGATTATTTTTTTGATCACAGTATTATTTTAGAATTCTTTATTCATTTTTTGTTCTATTTATTATGTTAGTTTATAACGCATTTGAGTAATATTTATAATTACATTGACATTATTATTTATCAATTTACTTTTCACAAAATTGATCAAATTATTCCATAACTATCTATTTACTATAAATAAATTGTAGAATCAATGTAAATCAAATTAGCTTATATATTAACAATTTTGACTATTTTTATTTGACGAATATTATTATTAATAGGCTTATCAATAACAGTATCAACGAATGAAGTAAAAACCTAACAAATATCATCAGAGTATAGAGTGGACAATCCAAAATTAGTAAGAATCAATCATTCAGATAACTTTTCACGTATTGTTATAAAAAATCGGCTATATCTGATTGAAACTGATAAAGTAAATCAATTGTCTTTATCAAATGCGATTTTATAATCGGTAAAATCACCCATTATTATTATAGATATTTTACCAATACCCAACAAGTGAGATAAAAAAATAAAAAAGATAAAAAGAGGCATTCCAAAATGAATTCGGTCTCGTGTAAAGACCGATCATCTAATCCACATCATGTGTGAAATACCGAAGCCATCTCTTGGTCAAATGCAATGCCACGGTAAACTCCCATACTAAACTTATTCTACCGAAATTATACTACGATATTTTTCAGTTTATCTGATAAATATTTATTAACTTAAACGTTTGATGATATATATTAAAAAATAAGTCTCATCAATTTTATAATATCTAATTTTATTTTATATTGTGTATTATTAAAATTTAAAAAAATAATAATCAGATCTGATGTAATTCAACTCAGATTCAAAAATATAACGGTGTCAATTGATTATTTATTTGAAATCAAAACTTAATTGTAAATTATTGTTTAATTTGTACTAAATTTATTTATGTTTAATCATAATAAATTTATATAAATATAAATAAATGGATAAAGATTCCGTTATTTAAATATATCAAAATAAACTAAAAGGGAAAAATCAACTATTTAAAACAATAGAGAGAGAGAGGACTTTTGTATTTATTAGAGACGGGGAGAGAGAGTAGAAACTTACAAAGGAATAAAGGGTTTATATAAATAATTATTTCAATTTATTTATTTATAAATTACATTTTTTATTTTTCATTTTAAATAATATAAATTAACTCTAATAAGAACAGCGACGTCGTCTCAACTTCGTGCTCGCAGGGGGACACTGGTGGCTTTTGTAGGACAGCGTTACGAGCAAGACAATGATGTCACGCTCCATTCAAGAGCGTGCTTAAAGGTCCCTCGATAAGGTGTGTGTTTGGTAAATTAAAATGCCTAATTACTAAAACTTTAAATTTCCAACATTATATTATTTAATATTAAAAAATATTAACAAATCGTATTCTCTATAATACAATACAATATATTTTATAATTAATGGGTACAACAATCTAATGGTCGACTTTAATATAAATGAATGGCCTGCTAAAGAAGGCCCATTGGGTCAGGGAATTATCTGGGATCAAGAAAGTCATCCCGATGTTCTGGATATGTAAAAAGGGTTATTTTTAGCAACTGATCGGAACCGGTGACAACGGATAAAATTGATCGCAACTGATAAGAACCAATTTTTTTACCCGAATGATCTGATCAGAAGGGCCCAAAAAGGAGGATGATATAAAGAGATCCCGATGAAAGCAGAGGGGGAGATTCTTTGGAAAAAAAAAAGGAGGAGAAGAAGAAAAATGATTCGAGTGGAAAAGAAAAAAAATTTAAATTCCTTTCAACATTCGTATCAATCAAATTGTGATGTGTAAATTCAGGACTTCTATAAATAATGCGTCATTTATTCACAGTCTTAATATTAATTAAACTTTCTTAGATCCTGAACCTTGAGTCGCATCAATAATAAATAGTATTAGCTCATATGTAATATAATTTAATACTTTAGTTTATACCAGGTTGTATATTGTGTCAGCCCATTGTATAAATTATATTTTATCTATCACAAATTATTATTTAATTTATTGATTATAATTGTCATATAAGAGATGATGATTATATTTAATTTAAATTAAATTAATATTTTTAAGTAGTGTGTGATTATAAATATTTAATATAATTGAATGCTAGATTGAAAGTGATTAACAAAAAATATAGTTCACCTGAAAATTTATTTTTTTATAATAAAAAAATATAATTATAAAAGTGTTTATAATTTAGGTATGTAAAAATATATCGACGTATTATTAACGGTGATGTTACCTGTATTTGTTTTACAACGTAGATAATAATTAATTTTAAAACCAAAATTAATATAAATAAAATATAATTTTATAATTTAATAATTTATGATTATCACATAATACTTTTTCTTATATCTGTGCTTCCACATATTAATTTTTTTAAAATTAAAAATTATAAAAAAAAGTTATTAGTTTTACAATTTTTGAATACCTGTATACTATTTTTGTAATATTTAAAGCAATCAATACCATTATACATAAATATAGAATATTTAATAACATTTTTTCCATTGCTTTTTATAATACTTTGAATAATAAAGGTGTTGTTTTTTATTTAAATCATAAATTTTTAAAAAATTAAATAGTACATTATTTCATATAAAATATAAATATCATATTATTAAATTTTGTACGAATAATATTTTATACCTTTATTTTTCTTTGTAAGGAGAAATCAAAGAATACTATTTTGTTTATTATAATATTATTTTGTAGAGTATTGGTTTAAGACGTTATATCGATGCAATAAATTCAAGTACAAAAGGATGTAGATTGATTGTGCAGCACGTTAGAATTTGAGTTATCAAATGTTGGATATTGTGTATCATTTTTTGTTATATTTTAATTATATTTTACAATAAAAATACCTTAACAATGAAATTGATTACACAAATTGATAGAAATATTTTTAAATTTACTAAGTATTTTATTTTATTATTAAGGAACCTGCATCCATTATAAAACACAAATCTATTGTTGAAATAAATGTTATTGTTTATTAATAATTTTGTATTTTATTTAAATATTTATAATTTTTATGGCATGATATCGCTATAAATGTAAATATAAAAGTTTTTAAAATAATTTTATGTAAATATAAAAAATATTAAAAGTAATATATTTACTAAAATTATACTTAACATGTTTTTAGAAAAAAATTAAAATGTTAAAAAAATTATTTAATATTAATTTGTCATGCTGTAATTATAGACCATGCGTGCATTTATAAGGGGTATATAACTGTCTAAAAACATTTTACATCGACATAAATATGGCTAAAAATATAAAAAAATAAATACCCGTATCTATCATAACTCATATACAGTATATCATTTGTATGCACGGCAGTCAAATATCAAAACCACCAATTTGATTAGTAGGAGGAGTCGATAATGTCCGAGACATTCTAATAAATAATGTTTATTTATTTATTTTTTCATGCGAACTTAACATAAAATATGATTGATTATTGAAAATATAATCATTTACTGCATGCAGCCCGACAAAATTTTCAACTTTGCAAGTCACATATTAAAATTTAAGATTTTAGGTTTGTGGAATACCAACGAGTATACATTTTTTATATTTACAGTAATGGTATAGAATTTCTTAATCTTATCAATAAATATAATATTATCAGAATCAGCTTTCAACACTAAAGTGAAATAATCGACAAAAAAAGTAGGATGTCATAGAGTATAATATAAATGTACATCATTTCTATGAGCTGGCTAGATACACAAAATTATATATAAAATTTAATAATTTTAATTTTAGTGAAAAAAATGATACTGAAAGCGGTAGTAGCAGTATAAATAAAACTATAAGTAAAGTTTAAAAATAGGTAAATTGTTAGATATATTTTTTATACTTTTATAAAATATAATATTAAAAATATTTGATAAAATAAATAAAATATTATATATTTTTATAATATTTTATGTATTTATATTTATTATTGATATTTTTAAATTAATTTTCACAACAACTATGCCAAAACCAACATAGTTGGGTCAACCAAAATATTTTTTTCTCATCCTATGACTACTACGACATATTTACATACCAATATAACTCATTTAACACAAATATTAAAATATTTTTTACTTTGTTAGTATATGTTAGAGACATTTCTCTAATTGGCATATTCCGTGATCTTATGTATCATTATTTTAATGTCGGGTTGTGGGTTGTCGGGTTAAAATTCATTCGGTCCGCTCTCCACTCGCTCGAGCCCGCCCAAAGGCCGCCC
>JAOVVI020019097.1:0-10197 GCA_028571085.2 Nepenthes alata
GTGGTAATCAGTGGGACTTCCAAATATCGAATTGGAAGTTTGCCCACTCTGAAACCCATGAGACCAGCTATGTCCTGGTGGATGAAAGTAGTTTTTACGCAAATAAATACTTCACTTTTATTCATATTTACAGAGAGTCCCCAATACAGTTAAAACTCCTCTAGACATTCCTTAAGAATCCAAACTGAGGTGACATTAGCGTGAGAAAATAGGAGAAGGCCATCTGCAAAGGCAAGTATGACTGTTTGAGTCTCTTTACAATTCCAATAAAAATTGAAGTTATCGTTCCTTCTAGCTTTAACTTCAATGACACCATTGAGCACCTCCATAACAAGCACAAATAAGTATGGAGAGATATGATCGCCTTGACGAAAGCCTTTGCCCCTTGAAGAACCCAATCGCTTCTCCATTAATATTCATAAAGTGCGAAGGTGTGGTTATACATTGCATAATCCATTCAACCATTTGAGAAGAAAAATTCATAAGGGACAGCATAGTGATAATGAAGTCCCAGTAGACGGAGTCATATGCTTTCATCAGATCAATTTTCATAGTACATTTGGGAGGATCATGACCAAGGTGATACTAAAAAAGATGACGGAGTCATATGCTTTCATCAAATTTTCCTAAGTGTTTAAGGCCCTATTGTTACTATTGCCTATCACCTTTACTAATATAATTTAGTTATAAAGTATGGTATGCTACTAACCGGTTAATACAGTAGCTTCCTGGTTATTCTCGTATTGACTGTACTACTAATTTTACCAACTAAATCTAAATAGGTTATAAATTCGGGTCTATCGATTAAATTTTATAATATTGTGGCGTTCCTGATTAAATCCTAAATTGTTGGACTCATAGCATAATTATCGGAATAATTGTATTTATGAAGTTTATTCCTTACAAATATGATATATTTTTTATTTCTAATGTCTTTTTAAATAGAGAACATTTTTATATTTTACTTACCCAAAAAAAAATATTTTTATACTTACATTTTGATGATAACAAAAGAAGGTGAATATTCATATTTGACGTACTTGTTTACCTTTTAAATAAATATGTTTGGTGTTATGTTTTCATAGATTTGTACCATTATATTTAGTACTTGTCATTATCACAAAAGGAGAGATTGTTACCTCAAGACTACTTTATTTATTTTAATGATAATAACTATATTTATAAAAGATTATTGTTAGGTCCCAATATAAGAGCTCATAAAACTATGCCCAAAAAAAGGGCCCAAGACAAAAAAACTCAAGTTAGCCTCGCGCGTTAGACTGACTAAGCAAACCCGAGAAGTCTCCTTCATCGCAAGGAACTAACAGTGGCTATGAGCACCCAACAGAAAAGTCCGAGAGCCTTAAGAAGATCCCACCGCGATCAAGAAGTGCCCGAGCAGGCGAGAAATAACCCGATGACCCTTCATAAGAAGTCAAAGATTCTCCAAGGTCTTCGGGAGGGCAATCAATGTCTGAGAACTACCCGTCTCAAACGAGCCCGCGAACTCTCATAAAGAGACAAAGCGCGCCGCACAAAGGACGAGGACCATCTCATACATGGCCGAAAGTGCCAGCTAAGCAACCTCACCGATTTCCAAGGAACCTGCAGCACCTGCAAAACCCAGAGCACGCCTGGTCAAATTACGCCTGGCGCCTACAATCTCCGTACCTGACACGTACAGGACCTACTAGCGGCACCTCCGGTAGGCCTCCCTGCACACGTCATTACTTCTGACACAAAAGTAGGCGGATGAACGGTCCCCCACGCATCTGGCATGTTTAGCAGGACAGGTGGCAACCTCCCGGCCGTTCGACCAGCTGCCACGTGTCCTCATCCCAACGGCCAATTTTGCCTATAAATACCCTGCAAATACTCTTGCCTCAGGGAGGACTCCAATCCGGACTCCGGCAGAAAAACCCGAGTAGGGCACTTGAATCTCCTTCCCTCATTTCAAACCAGAAAGAACGAAGGTGAAAAAAGCTTCCCAACGAGAGAGGAGTTCTAAAGGAGAGAAATATAAGGCGAGAGATAAGGAAGGAATATCCATAACTTGTATTTTGTAAGACTTTCATACATAGTAAAATATTTCAACAGGCTCAGAGTCTCGTGATTTTTTCCTCCTCATTCAGAAGGGGATTTTTCCACGTAAAAATCTTTTGTCTCAATCTCTCCTCCTCCATATCGTACACTCACAAACACTTGTGTTGCACGTGACGACGAGGTCCGGAACGCAACAACAATTAATATAAGCTAATTACTTAAAAGAATAGAAAAATGTTTCTTTTTGACTTACCAATTTCATAGATTTCAAACATTTTAGGTTTTTATTTGATAATTAAACTTATATTTATAAAAAAATCATTTATGAGTTAAATTACATTTAAGGAATTGTCATTTTAAATGTTTGTCTTTTGACTTTTATGAATTAAGTTAGTATCATTTTACGTTCAATTTTTGCTTTGAAATAAAAAGAAAAAATTGGAGTTGGGTTTGAAATTAAGAATAACTCATCTAATTGAATTTTTATCCAATTAAAATATCATAGATTTTGTTTGAATTATGAATATAATTTAATTTGATTTGGATTTAAGTTTAACCATCCCTACCCAAATCCAACAACCAATTCGGGTTATTTTGCCATGGTTCCAAATCCACACACTACCTAATAAAAAATCCAAACAGTAACAACGCCCCAACGCCACCATTGCCACTTCTGCTTCTATCTCAGCCGCGCACTGCCTCTGCTGCACTTTACTTGTTTCTCTTCCTCCTACCCATCTTCAGGCCGCCGAGACCGCCGGCCAAGGCAACACAAGTCAAGCCTCCACCGCTGCTCTCACTTCAAACCAGTAGCCTAATTCGGGCTAGGGTTTGTAGTTTTGCAGGATTCAATAAGAAAGAGCGAGAATGCTGAGAAGGAACATAAGATTAAGGAGGGAGTATCTATACAGGAAGAGCTTGGAAGGAAAAGAGCGTTTATTGTATGAGAAGAAACGCAAAATCAGAGAAGCCCTTGAACGTATGCTTTAATGTCTTTACTCTTTCAAGCATTTTCGCGAGATTCTATTCTCAAGATTTAGATGTATTGCCGATTAATTGATTCAGTTCTCATCTCATCTCGCTCTCTCTCTCTCACTCGTCACAGAAGGAAAGCCAATTCCTACTGAACTGAGAAATGAAGAAGCGGCCCTTCGTCAGGAAATCGATCTTGAAGACGAGCAAACTGCTAGTATGTATCCTTTCCAGTGAATTACAGTGGTTCTTCCTCTCAAATTGTGAGAAAACATGAAAGAACTGTGGTTGATTGGACTTCTATAACTATATTCTCTTTTATACTAGTTCTACCTGTGTAAGGCACGGGCTCGTTAGTCATTGACAATGTGAGGTATTATTATTACGATTGCAAGAATTGCATTTATTAAAGCCTATCAAGAGCAGCAGACTATATAGTAGTTTAATTTGAAGTTTTGGTTATGCCCCATAGACATCAAAGGCAGAGTTTTTTCGTACAATTTTCTTTGCAGTGCCTGATGCAGCTTGCCTTGATGTCATTATTAAGGTTTTCTAGTTTGGATGCTAGAGTCCAAATCAAAATAGAATGAGAATGAGGGAAAATGGAATGGAGTTCCCATTCCCAAAAGTTGGTATTTAGTTCAAATAATTTGCACTTCATGAGGGAGTAAAAAAAATACCTTAAGGAAACAAAGGAATTTTAAAAATCCTACTGGAAAAATGCTATGAAATCCTAACCTCTGTGTTTTATTATTATTTGCTACGGCAAAGATGCAGATTTTTGTGAAACTCCTAATTAGAAGGTGGCATAATCTCATCTTGTTAATATAACTTCTATTTATTAGATTCAGTTCACCGTTTGGTAGAATTTAACTTGGTAGTTCGGATGCTGAAATGGTAGAAGTCATTTATTAGTTTTGTAAAAGTACATGCAGGTAATCTGCTAAAAAAAACATGCAAATATAAACAAATGACTGACTGATTCAATCTTCACTTATTAATTAGTTTAGTGTTCCCTTATCTATTTTTCTCTCAATATTTCTTCTATATGATTTTCATATAACGAGGGTGGTGTCATTTTTTTTTCCATTTTCTTATTTTTACTCAGTAAGTGACTCGGAAGGGTATAATAGAGTTTTTTATGTTTTTTCGTAACACATGCTAGGAATAGGATACATCAACTAGCGAACCTTAATACTATGTTTGTATGTTTATAGGGATACTGAACTTGTAGCCTAAAAGCTAAATGAATCACATTTGCTTCGATTGCAATGCCTTCCTTTCAGTTAGTGTCATTAAACAGTTAACTGGAGGAGTCTGGGAAATGTTGACCTGATTTATATAACTATATTTTTATTTTATCTTGTTTGTGTCTGCTAATTCCTCTAGCTTACTTGGTGTAATTCTATGTTGATTGTTTCCTTGTGATGATTCCAATATGTGAATTAACGTTTTTATTACTGTTGAAGGGGGAGGAGTTTGTGGGAATTGAATTTAGACCAGTTGCTCGGGTGAGTGGATAGGCTACATCTAGTCTGCCTTTGATTTTGATTTCAAACATGGTGTATTGTCTGTTCTACTGATTAAGGTCAATGAGATGATTGGTTACAAGAAAATGATGATAAAAAATTGGAAGTTATTGGGATGAAGGATGAGTAGAGAAAAAGGATGCATCTGGACTGTATTGTACCTACTGGAATTTGCACATGGAATAGAAAGAGTATACCTGCTAATGGTTTTATGGATTCATGATATTAATTTAGTGATAATTGTGAACGATGTCTCACTACTGTGAAAACACTGGGCTATGAGTTGCGGTCAAGACGAGGACATATGGGTAATAGACTAGTGAGATTTTGCAGATCTATGCTTGCACTTGGTCTGCTCCTTTATTGGGTCCGATCTTTATTGTTTATGGCATCTAGAAATATCATTAACTTGTATCAGAGTCTATCTGTCACCCCCTTCCCCCATGGACTGATGGGTGGAAGTGAAACATTGTTTCACTTAGTGATTAATATATATATTTTTTTACTGCTGTTATGTAGTTCCTAGGCCACTAATAGATGATGAGTATACCAATGCGGCAGAGAAAGATCCTAAGATTTTGCTAACAACATCTAGGAGTCCAAGTCAACCTCTTTTGCAATTTGTAAAGGTTAGTATGACTTGTTGTTATATGTATTCCATCCTGGTCCATTTTTGGCTTCAATTACATTTTAATGAGTGTTGCTCTACCAGGAATTGAAGATCATTTTTCCAAATGCAGAGCGAATGAATCGAGGTGGCCAGGTTATTTCTAATTTCTGCTTTCCCTGCTATTCTCCACTTTCTTGCTCCTTGCATTACCATTTTCCTTATGAAGTACTTTTCACACTTGTTTATGGGGAAATGTGTTCTCAGCTTGTTTTGCCTGGTGAAGCCTGGTATACTCAGTTGCTTCTGGTGCACACATCAGATTTTAAGAACATTTTATGCAATGTAGTATCTGTATGAAAGCACGCTTTGAATTTCCAAAAAGAAAATCTGAGGATTGTAGATTGATGAAGCTTCTACTAAGCAACAAATAAACTGCTCGTCTGTTTGAGCTGTATGAAGCCAATATTCGTCCAACTTGGAGTTCAAAGGTCAAGCCCTGCACAGCAGTTATGTTTCCACTTGGCTGGACTAACACAAAAAGACAGTCTTCACTTGATGATTCTACTCTACATGTGCAAGGTTCCATTTGAGAAAAATGAATGAGCGAATGCAAACCCATAAGAGGCATATGATGTTTTCAATAAACATAGCATCGATTATATTCAGACGAAAAAGTTAGGCTAAACTTTTGCAAGTCCTCATGATTCATCCTAGAATCTATTTGAGGACAAGGTTCCATCTTGTTGAATTTGCATCTGTCTTGGTTTTTAAAACTTAGCTGTTTCTTTTAGAATAATATGTTTAGTGTCAAATTTGGTTAGACTGTCATGGTAATTATGAAAAATGTTTTACATCATCATCATTACATGTAATGAAATAGTGGTTGTAGTTGCACTGTGATATTGTTGTTGGAGAAGCAGCGTGCTCTAGATGTTAGGAAACATGTGGCTGTTGTGGACTGAGAAAATGATTCTGATGCTTAAATATATAGTTTTTTGCTTGAAAGGGACAACATTAATAACTTGAAAGGCCTTTCTATCTAGGCTAGATTTTACTATTTTTTGTTCCTGGGTGTCCTTGGTTGTTATTTGTCTTCTTTGGATGTCTTGTCTAGCTATTATTGGTGACTGTGATTATCTAAGAGTGACACCCCTTGGTTTCAGCTTGAATGAATAAATATATTGAATTGTTTTTAATGATATTTACATAGTTATAATTATTTATGAGCTTAATTAGTTTCCATATTGTGTAAAACAAGTGTGCTAAGCTGCTAATATCATTAGTGTTATTATCAAAACACATTTCACATCTTATGCATTGGCTACGTTTCGATTTAATGTCTGGTGCTGTTATGTAATAGCCATACTAGGCAATATAAACAATTTACAAATCTGAATACCTGTGAGAATTCCGGAATTGTTGGTTAGTGAGGAGGAAAATGAGAGGAAGAGAAAGAGAGACAGAAGGAGTGGAGAGAACTCCGGAATTGTTGGTTAGTGAGGAGGAAAATGAGAGGAAGAGAAAGAGAGACAGAAGGAGTGGAGAGAACTTCTGAGGAAAATAGTCTTAGATCAGAAGTCAGATGAACTGAATGATTATTTCCAAAAGACTGCTTTTAAAATTTTTAACTATTTTTACAATGTCTACTAAGTACTCATAGATTGTTGAATATGTTACTGAAAACTACCAAGCTAAACCATTTCCTGATTCAATTACATTCTTCCAGCTGATTTTTCTGCCTTCTATTACTTTTTCTAGATTCTGCTATGCCATCCTGATGTCTTGTGCAGTTGATCCTTCTAGTTCTTCTGTCCAGCTGTGCATGACACTCCTGTTAGTGTTCTATGTGCATAGCAACAATGCCAAAGTGAAATCAGACTTCTCCTCAATGCTGGAAGTTGGGAAATTACTTTGTGATTAACTCCATGTCTTCCCAAGTTGCATCTTCAGAGTACAAATTATTCGAGACATTGATTCATCAGTGTGCCATTTCTTCTTTTTTTTTAAAAAAAAAAACCTTGCATCTAACCATTGAGGAATTCAACAGTAAAAGTTAGGCACGGTAAGGATTGTTAAGCTGTATGTGAACTGCCTATGTGATTATTTATTACACACCTGGACAACAGGATGGATTCAAATTTGCATAGCTGCAGTCTATGCTGTGCCTGAGCTAATTGTTCCTCGAGAATTGGGAGATTGCTTGCCTGTATTGCAAAGCTGTTTCTATAGCTGCCACTGAATTAGCCTTGGAGAAATTAATTTCTAAATGGGGAGGTGGAAACCCATATAGAGCTTGAATAGGGGACATTTGTAGTGGAGAAAGGTAAGTTGTATTATACCACCATTTGGCCAAGGATAACCATTTCATCCAGTTTCTTTGCTGCTGGGCTGTGGCACAACACAAATAAGTTTCTAGACATTGATTGACCTTATTCATTGGCCATCCATTTGGGGATAATATGTAGTGCTCATGTGTAATTGAGAGCCCATGCCTTTAGTAATAACTGTCAAAACCGTCCTGTGAAATTCTCTCAATATATTACAATGGAAATTGGAATTCCATGCAATTTGGCAACTTAGTCCAGAAAATGTTGAGCAATTACTGATGCAGGGAAGGGATGTGTAAGGCTATGAAATGTGCATATTTTGTAAATGCATCTACACAAACAAAATGGCATACTTCTCTTCTGATTTTGGCATGCCTCTATGAAATCCATGGATATGTGATCCCAAGGTTGCTTAGGAAAGGGCAAGTGCTGCAATAGGCCTAGATAAGGTTGACTATCAAATTTGTTCTGCTGGCATACATCACAGTAAGCGACAAAGTAACCTTATTTGTGCGGTCCATTCTAGTGATGGCATTCGTACTTTTATAATCACTACTGGTGCTGTTTGAGGCCTGGCCAATAAATAACTGACTGAATGCGTTTGTCTGTCCCCAATATTCCAAATGACCACCAACCATAGAATCATGCAATGTGTCAGAATTTTATATCGAGGATTAGTGAAAGACCCCACATAAACAACATGTTTATAGTTAAGGATACTGTTGGAATAAGTAAAAGGTGATTTATCCAAAGGATTAATAACAAGTGCAGCAATAAGCAAATCATCCAATGTGCCCCCCATTGTAACTGTCCAACAGATCCTGAGGCAATGTGGGAGCAACTGCAGTAATGGCATTGTGACAAGATGATGTGTCTGCCCTTCTGGACAAAGCTTCTGCAACAATATTTTCTTGGCCCTTCTCATACTAGATTGTGTTCTGAAGGCCAAGTAGCTTGGTCAAACTTTTTTTAGGTAACACATTGGTGACTCACTGCTCCAACCAAGTCTTTCAGACTGTGGTCTTCAGTATTGAGATGAAGCTGTTGCCCTACAAACAACGTCTACATTCCTGCAATGCTAGAATTGTGTGACACACATCACTTTGAATCCCGAATGACTACCATGCTGGATTGCATAGCCTTGGTACCAGACATCTGTTTTTCCTCCAAAAACATGGATGCCATATCCCCTTTTTGGTAGTTAGTAATTTGATATTACATTAAGTATTTAGTACACTTCCAAATCCAATTTTAAGGGTCCTTACTATCAAAGTTGGGAAATTCCAAATTAGGACAAGGTGGAGAAAGATCTGTCCATGCCCAAATGTCTTCAAGCATATGTGGAGCAGAATTTTGGCTACGAATACTAGAATCTGAATTCAGGTCTTTGTTTGGAGTATGACCTAAATTCTTTGTGAAGAATTCCTCCATTCTTTTATCAGTTTTATCCATCTATTGTAAAATGCCTTGACTGCCGATAGCCTTAGACAACCTAGAAGGAGGATTGCTTCTCTCACTCATAGGCACAAGGAGCATAGCCCAAGATTTTTTTGAGACAAATGAATGCCGAAGAAAGAAAGGCTGTTGTGAGAGCTTGCTCTGCTATCCATTTTCAATGCTGCAATCTGATCATCTAACTTCTTCTGCATGCTGTCCATGCCTTCCTGTAGCAATTGGTTCAATCGTTCTTTCGTGTTCGTTTTTCTTCTAAACATTTCAGCAGAGAATTCCGGAGTTATCAGTAAGTGTAAAGGAAATTTGATTTATCTATCTATCTATATATATATAGAGAGAGAGAGAGAGAGAGAGGGAGAGAGAGATTGAATAGTTTAGATGCACAGGCTGATTGTGTACAACTTCCAAGAGAGTACTTTACTGTTACAATTGTTAACTATTAATACAATGGCTACTTAGTACTCTTAGATCGCTGAATCTATTACTGAAGACTAACAACCTAAACCAATTCCTGATTCAGTCAGTCTTCCAACTACTTTTCTTGCCTGCTGTTGCTGCTTTTGAATTCTGTTGATGCCATTCTGAGCTGCCGTGTGAGGTTGCTCCATCGAGTGCTTGTGTCCAGCTTTGCATAATACTCCTTGAGCTGGAGTTGTACTGGGCATAACATTTTCGTATCTGTAGCATATCTGTCACAAAATTAGATTCATATTGATCTATATTTTGTACAATGAATAGATGTTTTGATTTGTTGACCTTGGGGAACAATCTCAACTTTATTTTTTAAATTGTGGTTATTTGACGTTTTTATTCTGAACTTTTTTTGGCTCAATTTTATTCAAAAACTTTAATTTTAAGTCCGATTTGATCAGTTGGTCTAAATCTAGCCAGTAATCCGAATTATTATAGTTGACATATGAAATAATCTTCAAAAAAGAGAGAATTTAAAGAATTTTCTGAGTCCCCCCCAACCACTCCCCACCTCTACAACAACTATCTGCCTCTGCCCCTTACAACACGTTTGGTTGCTGGAATGGAATAAGGTGGGAATAGAATAGTTATTCCTAGGGAATAGAATTAGATGAGAATAGAGTTGGGAATTGTTATTCCTATGTTTGGTTGATGGAATAGAATTAGTTGAGAATTTGTATTTCAATATTTGGTTTGTAGAATTGTATGAGGAATAATGTGAGAATTTATCGGAATGACGCTTTTACCTTTATTAATTATGAAAATATATTATATAAAATAACACACACGT
>JAOVVI020019098.1:0-10197 GCA_028571085.2 Nepenthes alata
CATAATCATAATCTAGTCTTAATTAAATCAAAAGCCCCAAAAATCAGAGCCCGAAACCACCCGAGCGCGGGGTTAGGATTCACGAACGGAAATTTACATAATTTTACCAAATTGGGTACCCAATTGACAAATTAACTTACCTAGGGTGTGGCTAATCATATTCTAGTCCTAATTTATGAAAAAGCCCCAAAAATCAAAGGCTGGAATCCACCCGATCGTGCATGAACAGTACACGTGCGTGGGTGAGGGTTTCGGAGGCGCATAACGGTACGTAAATAACGAATCGGAAGATATTTTTACATATATACATCATTAGACTATGGGCATCTTAGTGATACACATAGGGTCGGGTATTGGGATAAAATACCCGAAGGGGATCAGACGAAAATCAATAAAAACGGAAGAAAAATAGTATAGATGTACTTGCCTCGACGTGCTCTACGATTTCTCTAACTAGCTCGAAGCTGGATTCGGACTCCACAGCCTCGATCTCCCTTCTTCTCTCTCTAAAACAGTGCTCTCTCTCTCTCTAAAACCCTCGGTTGCTAGAAAAATGGGGGAGAGAGAAGCAGACCGCATATTTATACTACGCGTTCCGCTCGAGCGGATAGCGAGCGGCAAGGATTCGTGTTGGATCTGGATTTTCCGCTCGAGCTCGGCTCGAGCGCACGGCGAGCGATAGAAAATCTAGATTTTGGGCTTGATAGGTTGGCTCGAGCCCACGGAGGGCGAAGGTCTGGCCCGCGGCAAGCCTGCAGCAAGCCTACGTCGCGTTTTCGCCGTCCGGGACCTATTTTGACCATTCTAACCCAATCTTTTACATCCTTAGACCTTATTTTTTATTATATAATCTTAATAAGTCATGATTATTATAATTTAAAATCCAAAATCTCGTCTACGAATTAACATTTCACCGCTTACAATTTCGGTTTCCGATTTACTAATTCCGATTCTTTGAGCTTTCCCATCCATTTCTCCCGTATCTTTTGAACAAAATTCACCTATTTTAATTTATCTATCTTCCAATTATCATATTCCGGAACTCGGGTTGTCACAGCAACGCTATCTGTGGCTCTAACATCCGTTCAACAGTAATATGATGTCAGAGTCATGTTAAGGAAAGATGCATGCTAAAATCAATCATATATAAATCCGTGGAAGAAATAAACATCTACAACATTTGTCCAATTGACATAAAATCATTATTGAGATATATTGCTCTTTATATAGCCATCAAAATTTATCCAGATACTTTACATCATATCTTTTTTTTTTGCAATCTGTATCTAGTGTTAACTATAAAATAAAACTAACTATAGTATATACTACTCCAAGAATATAAGTCAGCAGAATAATATCTTCAGAAGCATATACTAAAATTTTCAATCTTCACTTCTACTCATCAGACATCGGCTTGTGAGACTCATCTGAAGGGTTAGTAAAACAGTAATAAAGTAAGGCAAATGCTCAATAAGGCACAATATATATAGTAAAGATCGTGCAATATTTAAACTGAAACATAATAATAGGAATAAATATCATCATGGAAAATCATAACTAAAAATATGGTCAGAATACTTATGTAATTTTCTTTCTAATATCTTATCTTGATCTTTTCTTTTTCTTCTTTTCAAACTATGCTAAAAATTTTCTTTTCTTAATTTTCTTAGGGACCAAGGTTAGTAGGCCTTACTAGATAAATGAGCGGTCGATCAAAATTTGGATTTTGTTCTTGTCCACACAATCAAAGGCCTATAGTCCTACTCAAGGATCTGGAGATGGGCCATCTACATATTATCTCCTTGTAGACCGAGCTAAAATTATATTGTGATACTTACTTATCAGACATCAATCTTTCTCTATAATATACTAAAATATGCCATAATATATTATCTGTTGATCAATTCTTGATCCAATTTCTTAATTTTGTTCAAAATTTATTGTGAAAACTCTATACTTATTCTTGGTATTTTTTTGGAATTTTCTTTACTCTAGGAGAAAATAATCATACTTTTTCCGGATTTTTTTAACTTTGGGAGAAAATAATCATACTTGTTAACATTGAATAGAGCTTTTATTTAACTTTCATAAATGAGATTTAGCATTGAAATAGTAGAGATGTAGAAAAACATCAGAGTCTTGTAATATATTAACATGCTAAAAATTCAAATACATTAGTCAGTTCAAATGGCCTCAAAATATTTTCAAACATGCTGAAAAATTAAGGATTAGTACATAGTGTGTTTGGCCGGTTCAGTGGTTGGTTTGTTGGCCGGCTCAGTAGCTAGTTTGACCTACTTTCTACAGGAGGAAAATTAAGCATCAACATATGATGCTTCGATCGGTTTCTTGCCGGTTCAGGGCTAATTCAATGGATCTTCATAACTGAAAATCTCATCATGCTTTATCCGGTTCAATCACTGATTTAAGGCTTGGTTCAGTGGTCATTTCAGGTCTAATTTTACAGGTTAACACTTAAATATCATCACATGACACCTTTGTTGATTTAGCTTCCGGTTCAACCAGTATATGGCCTGGTTCACTCTATTTTTATAGGCTACAATTCTAGCATTCGCACAGATGCTGTTAGCCGATTTTGTTGCTATTTAGGGGCTCGGTTCGGTAGCCGATTTGATGTGTCTTTGGTAGCTGGTTCACAAGTTGATAGTTTAGTATCAGTACATGATGCCTTGGCCAGTTTGGTTGCCGGACCAGCCGGTTTAAGGGCATGTTCAATCTATTTTCCTAGATTGCCAAGTTCAGCATCAGTATGCATACTTAGCCAGTTTTGTTACTGGTTTTGGGACCTGATTCAGTGACCAGTTCGGTGGTCTTGGGTAGCTGGTTTACAGGTTGACAGTTTAGCATCAGTACATGATACCTTGGCCTGTTTAGCTGCCTATTTTAGGACCGATTCATTCTATTTTCCTAGGCTGCCAAGTTCAGCATCAGGAAGCATACTTAGCTGATTTTGTTACTAATTTAGGGGCCTGGTTTTGTGACCAGTTCGGTGTGTCTTGGGCAGCCGATTCACAGGTTAATAGTTTAGCACTAGTACATGATGCCTTGGTTGGTTTGGCTGCCGATTCAGTCAGTTTAAAGGTCGGTTTAATGGTCTTTTAGTAGTCGGTTCATATATGCAAAAATACGTGATGCTTTAAATTTATTCAGCAACCTATTTATTATTTTAAAACTGGTTTTCTGCCTATTCTAAATTGAAAATACATTAGTGGCAATGTAGTAGATATATGAATTTAAGTATTGGATCAACAATACTTGAAGGAAATTAGCAAAGATTCACAACAAATGAAGGAAAGGCATAAGGTGCACTTGCCTTAATCTAAATTACATAAGGTCCTAACTTAACTCAGCTATGAACTGTGGAACTCTTCCCTCCTTTAACTCTTCTTCCTTTTGGTTTTCCTTCCTCTTCTTTTTCTTTCCTTTGTTTTCCTCTTCCCTCCATCGAGTGCTGAATTCTCCTAAATTTATCCTAACACCTAAATCTGATTCATCAGCTTTCTCTCCACCCTTTCTTTCCACGTTATCCCTTGATTTGCTAAATCACTAGACTGCTTTGTTGCCTTATGGTGTTGCCATGTGGATGCTGTCTTTTGTTGCTGCCGTGTGTGTTTCTGAAGCATGTTGAATTCATCAGCTCCTTGGAGTTTTGTGTTGCTTAAGCATGATGCTGCTACAGCCTCACATGCTGTGTGTTGAATTCTTGTGCCGTGTGTGTGTTGTCTTCCTGCTAAATTATTGAAAATTTGACTGAAGTAAGATGTTGCCGTGTGGCAGCTGTCTTCTTGCTGAATTCTTGAATTTTGCTCAAGTATGAGGCTGCCAACAAGGGTATGCTACTGCCGTGTGTTTTGTGTGTTGAAGTATGTTGAATATTACTTAATTAATTTGATTTGTGCTGCCTGCTTTAGTTGCTGCCCATGGGAATTGTTGATACCCTGCTGCTACCCGTGTGATGTTGCTGCTGAAGCTACCAAATCATGCAACTGCTGGCTTGCTAAAGCATGCTGCTCTCATATTGTTTCCAGCTGCCCCACGTGCCGTAGCATGCTCTTAACTCAAGTCTCCTGCTGAATTATTAAGTCTAAGTGCTGTTGCCCCTTTTGTTGTCCACTCAAATTTAATTATCACTAAAGTTGTGTCACTTGTTCTCTTGAAGTGTGCTGATATTTCTACTACTACTACTGCTTGGGCTGTCATTTAGCCAATCGAGCTGAATTTGGTTGCTAATTGGTTAAAATTTTTGAGGCTGAGCAACCGAGCCATCTTCTTTAAATTAAATTAGTTGCTAACTGGGTCCATTGGTTAATTTTTGTGCCGCCACTGTATCTCGGGGTAAACCTCTAACTTCTGGGTTTTTACCGTTCATTAATCTCAATTTTTACATATACTAGTTTAGGTAGCTATGATTTGTGAAATCTCGGACTTTACATTTGTGCTTCAAAGAGGCATTAGTCTTTTTGATCTTCAAACATTCATTGAATAATGTCATATGTGTCATAAAGGTCATAAAGTTGAGCTTCCAACTCAATCTCTGAGTCATTAATTTTATCAAAGCTTTCTCTTAAAATCTCGTCCCTCCTACACATGGAGGTCATGAAGGCCATATATTTTGCTTGGCCTTCTTTAGTACATCTTTCATTCTCCTCATCTACATCATCGCATAAGATAGCTCTAGCTTTCAGAGCTAGAGCTTGTTGACATTTGAAACTCAGGCATTCAGCACGAACGTGGCCAAAACATTGATATTCATGACATTGCCCTCATTGAGCGGTTTTCAATTTTGTATCTTTGTTTTCCTTTTTATATTTCTTTCTGAAATTATGTGTGGTGTCATTTCCTTTAGAGATTAGTTTGTTACTTTTATTCTTAAAGAATTTTTTAAAATTCTTTTAACAAATAAGGCAAAAATTTCCTCGCTATTAGATTCCTCATCGGAATCATGATCTCTTCCCTGTGTAATAAATTTAAGAGCAATGGATTTGGTCTTCTTTGACTATGGGAGTGTGTTCATATCTTTAGAGATATCCAATAAGTTCTTTAATTGTTATTTTGTTAAGATCTGTACTCTCATTGATTACTGTGACTTTTGATCTAAAATGCTCAAGAAGAGTTCAAAGGACTTTTCGAACAATTCTATTCATGGGAATTCTTTCTTCCAAATAAAACATAAAATTGATAATGTCATTTAATTTACCATAAAACGCGTCAAAGGTCTCATGATTCTTCATTCTAATTTCTTCAAATCTAATATTCAACATTTTATAATTTTAAATTTTTGATTAATTTGGTTTCTTCGTGGATAATTTTAAGAATATCCCGTGCATCTTTAGAGGTTTCGTACATCGAGATGCATCTAAATTTCTCAGCGGACACGGCCATAAAAATAGTATATAACCGCTTACTATTTTAGTTGCACGCATTAAGTTCTTTTTTTATCCACAGGGATAGAACTTTTAATGCATTGCTCGTTGTACTCCTGGGTGGCATCCACCCAGATTGAGTGCAAGCCCACTCTTTAATCCATGGAATTTAAGAAGGCTCTTATATGAACATTCTAGTAAACATAGTTACTCCCATCAAAGTAGGGACGAACGTAGAGCAATTGGCTAGTATGCATCTAGATCGAGTGTCATGGATCAGGGTAAGTCTTTGATACCAAATGAAATGAACTAGAAATTCCAAATCACACTTGTTTCGACCCCCTCTTTAAATTGAGGAATAAAAAAATACAAATATATAATACACATAAAGTATATTAAGATTTAGATGAATTAACCAGTAAAAAGTATAAAATATACAAATCAATAAGTAACAATAATAAAGGCACAATTTTTTGTAATGAAGAAAAACCTTGATAATCAAGGCTATTGAGTAAAACCCTCCGAACTTCAACGACTAAGAAAGATATGCACTAAAAAAGTCAATTTACAAACTAAGTGGTACGGTTGTACTAACCTAACCGACTTACTTCCATTTTATGATCCCTACTAAAGAACTCCCTAAATTTGCCTATGACAATAGAACCGAACGCCTTTCAGTCTTCTTGTCAATCTTCCTTTCTGAAATACCGTATACCACTGGAGCCCAATTTTTATGCCACTCACATCACTCACAAGGGTTAATAGGCAAAAAATAGTGTAATTAATAAAATGGTGAAAAGGAGAAAACTTTAGAATTTTAGCACACGAATCAAAGGAGAATTTTCTCTATCGAGCACAAATTGGAAGCTTAAAAGAGGGTGTTTTGCCCAGAGTAGCCATGAGAAATATGTGAAAAAATTTCATCAGCTTGTATAAGAAGGTGGCTATATATAAAGAAGTCAAAAAACAAGGATTAAAAATATGACCATTACAAAAATGCGCATCTCAGTAATCGAATGTGGCTTGGGTATGTGACAGGCGCACCTAGGGTTATATTGGATACACACTCAAGTGCTCGACTGCGATGTAGGCATGCCTTGAGCACTGGATATCTGGAATTTGTGCTAAGGATGCATCATGGCATGGCTTAAGTGTAACATCTCAAATTTTTTTATCTGATTAAATAGGGATTATTTATTATTTTTGATAATTTAGGTATGACAAAAATTAATTAAATATTATAAAAGTTTGGAGAATATTTGGATTTGTTGGGCCAATGTCCGTGGTGCGCCCATTCTATCATCCAATTATCGATTTAGGTGTTAGAAGAAAGAAAACAAAATATATAACAACAACAATAATAATAATAATAATAATAACGTTAACGTAGAAGCAGCAGGAAGAAATAAGGGAAAGGGGTAAGAAGGAGGGCTCGGGCGAGGGTTTTGCGAGGGAAGGAGGAGAGAGAGGGAGGATGGCTTCGCTGCCAGCGACGGCAACCACAGTGGGTGTGGAGATAGCTCATACGCATCGTGACTGTAGCCGGAGGCGGTGCAGCGGCCACACGATAGAGAACTGCGCGAAGGAGAAGAGGGGGAAATGGAGGCTTTCGGATCCGATTCCAGTTTCAAGCTAGTTGGAAAAGTTATTAATCGGGTCGAGGTAAGTGTACTCATACCCTCATTTTCTCTCTCAATGTTTTATTGATTTTTCTCGAGTATTTTCATTCTGGTACCCACCCGAATCATGAAAAATGTTGAACCCATGAATAATGCTCAAAGTATTTATTGATTATTGTCCGATTTTCCCTTTGGATCACCCAATTTGGGTGCACCCAAACCCTAGACCTGCGCCCAGCTTAAGGAGCACCTCAATTTCGAGTTTAATGCATAATTTGTCCTCAATTATGGGTTACCCAAGTCCTAAATGTGACGGATCGAGTTATTTTTCTTAAATAACCTCCGTAAATAAACACACAATTAAAGCCCATAAATGATATTATAAAATTTTTACAAAATTTTGGGCAGAATTTTTTCTACAATTGGACGAAAATAAAAAAATACAACATATTTAGAATAAACCTATATAAGCACACAACTATCCAAACTCTACATATTATCCAACAACACATATACAGGATCATAATTGCCATAACATCCATGGCTCTAATACAACACACCTAAACTATCATATTGGATGTAGAGAGATGCAACTAAGTACCTATTACAAATCCTTATATCACCTGTGGAAGCATAAACAACCCAAACACAGTGGAAACTAAGCTATCCAATCCATAGTCATTTTGTACAGTATGCATCAATCTTTCCAAAAGAAATATAAATATATATATATATATACAATTTTCTTTAGATATAAATTAAGCCATAAGGTCTTGGACTTCGCCATGGTCTTCTAAATCCAAGCTTAGTCCACTTCGAGCCTCTACTCCAACCCATCGGGTATATCAAACCTGTGCTAAATGGAGACAAGAAGAATCAAGGATGAGCTAAAAAGCCCAGCAAGTACATCATAATTGAACAATGATCAATATAGACATAGATAAGCAAGAAAAGGCATAAGCGTGAAAGAGATACGGTAAACAGGGACATGATCGAGTATGCTTTGGTATACAGTTTTACTTTTCCTTTTAGACTATGATTTTCATGTCATTATTTGTCTTTGTAGATCAGGGCCAGTAGGTCGTATTAGCTAACGATGCGAGAGAATGAGGAAAGAAATGTGTTCGTTACACATTCTAAAGCACACGATTATATTTTTGGCCTACAGTAATTCGGCCAACGGCTACATTTTAGGCCTGCAGTAACTCGGCCAACGACTACATTTTAGGTCTACAGCAACTTGGTTATAACAATTCACCCCATATCCCTCGGGAAATCAGGACAATTTGCGTTCTTTCACAGTAGTATCCTAAGGCGTACCACGGACACCACCCGCCCCCATGAGTGGCAAGAGCATTCCTTGGGTTCCCACCGTGATGGACGTAGCAACCAGAGAATACTATCCAATGAACACGATTCCATGGTCCTAGTTTCAAGTTTACTCTTTTCTTGAGGGAGGATCTACCATATTTCACTATATTTAACATATCTCCAATAGGGAGATCGATTCAATCACATATTCAACTATGGGTTTCCCCCTCCACATACTTTATACAATCTTAATCTTTAATTCGGATTGAAATCTTCTCATGATTTAATTTGCATATACGATTATCATAACGTAGGCAATTCTTGTTACTGAGAGTCCAATTCAGCCTTAGGACTTCTGATTAACAATTATCTTTTCAATTAGTCATCGAATACATTTCTGAGGATAAGCAATTAAGCATGTACAATTTAATTAACAGTTAAACATGCGAAAATTATGCAAAATTTATCATTTAACTCGGGTGAATAGTGCACATGGATAGTATACATATGCACAAATCAATTAATTTTTAGAATTTCGGACATCCAACGGGTAATTTATCGAATCCAAGGCATGGGTAACTATAATCCCAAGTCAATTTATGCATTAAATCCCAAATCGAAGCTCAAACGGTTTTCGGGGGTGGGTTAAGGGCTTCACGAACGAAATTCCACCAAATTCTATAAATTCAGATACCAAATCGGTGAATTAATTTACCCAAGTCATGCATAATCATTTCTAGTCCCAAATAAATTGAAAGTCCCAAAAATTAGAGCCTGAAACCACCTGGGCGTGGGGTTAAGGGCTCTGCGAATGAAATTCCACATTTTCCACCAAATCAGGTATCCAATCGACAAATTAACTTACCTAGGGTGTGGGTAATGGTATTCTAGTCTCACTTTATGCAAAAGTCCAAAAAATTGGGGGCCAGAATCCACCCGATCGTGGATGAATAGTACACGTGTGTGGGTGAAGGGTTTTCAGACGTGGAAATGGTGCAAAAATAACAAATCGGACAACCAATTGCACACATATACATAATTAGACTATGGGCATCATAATTATATACATGGGGTCAGGTATCAGGACAAAAATACCCAAACTGGATCGAATGGAAATCAAGAAAAATGGAAGAAAAGGGTATGGATGTACTTGTCTCAACGTGCTCTACATTTTCTCCAACTAGCTTAAGCTTGGAATCAGACCTGAAGGCCTCCATTTCTCCTCTTCTCTTTCGTGCAGCCTCTCTCTTCGCGCTAGCCTCCACGCATGCAGTCGCCTCACCCGCGGCCACCGCCGCCTTGCCCGCATGCTACTGTCACTAGACAGCCAACCCGACCATTGTCGGCCACCGCACACCGCCGGCCATGCCCACTGTCGCCGACCGCACACCGCCGGCCATGCCCACTGTCGACCACGAAACCCTAACCCTCACGTTGCCCTCTGTGACGGCCCTGGACGTATTCCACCACATACAGCCGTCGTCCAGCCTGCCCTATCGAACATATACGGTGTAATTACGAACTAGGTGGACATTAAAAATTTTTATTTCTTTCTTCTATTTTATCTTGGATTTCTCATACACAGGATCGCTTAAGGCCGAACTCCTTGAGTTGGCCATCAAAGTTTATACTTTTACCTAACCGGCCAGCATTAAGGTCAGTCGGACACGTAGACCTTGACATGAGTTGAGATGCCACTAGGAATGTCAAACTTCATTCTCCCATACAGTAAATATGGAAACATACTAATATCCATTAATTCTTTTACAGCGAAAATGGTTTACAAATCTTTCCCAAAACATCAAAAGAAAAATACATAAATTCCTTTGCTCCTTTGCTGATCAACTCCGGCCAGCTATGCCGTCTAGCTACCCCATATGACT
>JAOVVI020019099.1:0-10197 GCA_028571085.2 Nepenthes alata
TATACTGCTCTTAGAATCGTGAAGAAAATTTTTACTGATTATTTTTCTACTATTTTGTAATATACTTATTGTTACTCAATTTGGTTTATATAAGGTATTGAGTCATTTATTATTGGGGTTTGTGTAACCGAAATACTGTATAGTGGAGATATTTTTAAACAAATTATCCCGTAATTTTTTTCTCTCATTCTTAAAAGGGTTTTTCACATAAAAATTATATATTTTATTACTCATAATTGTTGTATATTTATTATGAATTGTTAATTACTTTTTTACGGTTTAAATAAGTAATCTGAATCCCAACAATAATTGATTTATATGCATTAGTACATCATTTATATATATTTTGCATTATAATTTGTGAATTAACAAAATAATTAAAGGATACTGCCTATGCCTTCCATATCTTAAAAGTTTTTAGGATCCATCCTCTTTTGTTGGAACCCTATTTATATTAGGCACTCATTTTGTCCTTAAATATGATGAGTATAAGTTGATTGTTGTATTACTTTCTCATTTGGTAAGTTGGAATAAGATGTTTTAATATCTTTCTAAAGGGCTTGTGTGGCAACCCGAATTCGATCAACAATCATGAATTTGAACCATCATATTAACTTTTAAAATCATATGAGTCATTATCACAAATAATTTAATAAATAAAATGTCAATAATAACTATAAATACTATCATAAAAAATAATAATAAAGTAATAAAATTCATCATATATTACCATCAATAATAGAGACACAACTTGGGAGAACAATATCTTAAAACTAAAAATGTCTATAGATATAAATAATCACCAATTGCAACATAATATATCTAATTTTTGATATCCTTATCATGCAAGCAATTCAATTAAACTTAATTATTGGTAAGTTCTATCTGCCCAACACTAATTTGCAACTAAGAACATATAATGATGAGTCAAATGTCTAATAATTGATATAATCAATAATATTAGAATATAATAAAATATATCGGATAATAATATTAAATATATACAAGATTGATAACAACAAGCAATAAACCATTAATTATCTGAAACACAATGTCATATCGCCATTACGACTCAAATATTACAGAAGTAATAGAAATATCAAGAATACAATCGAAATTTCAATGAATTCAAACGTCAATAAAGATATATATTCTAATAGATCAATCTTAATAAATGTTATAATTATATAAGATATCACATTAATCTCTTCAAATCTTAATTACGTGCCTATCATCAACAATTGAGTAGTATTCACGAGGTATCGATACTGATAAATTTGATAAGTGACTAACTTTATGATCTAATGATACTTTGTCACGTGTGTAAAAGTATCGAATTCAAATCATATGATGAATATTTTTATTAGAATATGTCATGCCCTTACTTTCGTGGTCTAACCGAGAGCTATGCTCAAATGGATAACGAATACTCTATCTCAAGTTATAAGTCAAACTCAACCCCTTTTAATATGACATCCATTAATATTTAAATGCATATTGTTCACTGAACTATAAGAATCACTCCAAAAATATAGACCTCAAACCTTTGGATATAGAACAGGTGTCGGACAACTATAAATTATATTAAGATTTCGCAGGTTACAGATTCCTTAATATAGTAATATTTTCATATAATTTTCTTTACTTAATTATAGATTTAGTTTGGGCCACCATACAAATTTGTAATTTCAAAATATATCATCTGTATTATTATTTCTATAATTAATAATTTATACTGACTACGATCTCAACTATTTCAAGAAGAATATATAGTGGTGTTACATGTTGTATACAAAACCTTTTTGCTGGATATTCTAAGATTCTGAATTTACAATATAAATAAATATTTAGCATAATTCATATTTATTTTGTGTGATTGATTTGTTTGAGGGTCCAACCTAAAAAGTCAGTGTTACTTAATGTAAATTTAAATTAGTGTTAGTGGCAATAGTAGAGGGTTATAATCTATTAAAAATTTGACCCACCAGTTATATTATTTGTATGGTACTTGCACTAGTATTTTAGTTGTGATTTTAGAGCCTAATTTATAGCTGTTTCTTCTCATATAACCTTATTTGAAAATAGTAAAACATCTTCTCCTTTGCCCCTATTTTTTATTTAGTATTTTATACATAAATTTTATATTTTTTAACATGCAATTTGTTCGATATGGTCTAAAGATCGACCTAACTCGTTGATATATGAAATTCTTGAATAATAAGCCCATAAAAGAATATGAATCAACTATATCATCAAGTTTGAAATGACCAAACATTTGAAGATATAAAAGGCCCAAGTGCCAAGTTGCAGTGTGATTAATAAATTTGAATGGTTAATTCTGACTAGTGGTTATATGAACCAATTGATGAATGATCAAATTAAATAAACAGTTAATACGCTTAAAGGATAAGCATTAAACATAGAATTTATGAAGCGTTTGGACTATCTAATTCTCAACAAATATAATACTTTAATTAATACACAATCATGCTACTTTTAAAAATATGCATTGATTGGTAATAAGGTTATAAATATATATATTTTTTTAAACAGGAGGAATCACTCAAAATAGCAAGTATAGGGTTCTAAACCTCTATATACTTGCAAATCTCAAAAATTATAGAGCCATATCCTCAAATTTTCACTCTTTGATCCTCAACCTCTAATTATTTTTTATTTTCTAATAATTTAAATATCGGATGATATTTTAAAAAATGAGTATTGTATCATTTAACATTTTATTAAGTATTGTAGAGTATAGGATTCAAATTAAAATATTTAAAATTATAATCTGACTCTATTCAAACAACTATCCAAATCTAAGATATGTATTATTAACACCATTTGTAGATATACAGTTAAGGCAATTGTTCCTACTTGATCAAATTTTTACCCACCTGGAAACTACTCTTGTCTTTAACAAAGTGAAAATAATAAACACGCGAGTACAAGACAGTCGAGCCAAACACCAAAGTATGTCTCATCCCATGGGTTCGCTCAATAGGATTGCAATTTCAAAAGTGCCCACTTATTGGCCAATCTTAACATTGGAGCTCTGACTGCACAAATTAAAGACATATCGAAAAATATTAAAATCCTTATAGAATAAAGTTAAGGGCCAAATTTATAATGTTGAGGTCCTCCGGATGTTGGCATCAACCTTCCGAAGAAGGTTGAAAGGAAAGAAAATCATCTAAAAGGGAGCTCACTCTCAATGAAAGATTCTAAAGACTCCCGAAGCACTTGTTCGCATTGCACTTATCCAGCTTGAAGGACGCTTAAACTACGAAACTAGGGAAGAGAGTCTTGAGTGACAGAATTATCGGTATACTTGAGATTCCGGGCACCCATCAAACCAAGAGGAATGGTCATGCAGCAGTATGTCCAAAACTCTTCCAATCAAGCAGATACCATTTTCGTTACAAAAGTAATTATATCCCTAACATCATTAAGCAAGTTAACAAAATTACGCTTTGAAAAGTTCGGTTCGCCTCAAAGAAAGAATCTAATTTTCCGTAATAGTTTGAATTTTTTATTAAGGGTCCTGATTTGTTAGAAGTCTCAATTAATAGAAATCTGAGTTGTACAGAGCATGAATTGTCAGAAAATAAAGTTATTTTGATACCAAATCGTTAAATCTCTACCAAACTAGAATATGAAAAATGTTGAGATATTGAGATTTGTAACTGAATAAAATTTTTTGTTTGGATAGTTTTATAATCTAAACTTTCAGCAGCTTACAATCTCATACAAATAAATATAAATCTAATAAAAGCAATAGATTACGAATTGTGACTTGAATGGAAGAAATAAATTTCTTCTTTATTTTATTGATATACTTATGTACAATGTACATTTTTATAAGGTAGATTCTAAAGTTACTCGGCCAGAAAAAATAAGGAAAAGGGGTGAATCAACAACTAGAAGCAAAAAAATAGGAAAAACACTATAATGGTTCACCCCCTCAACATCCAATCAATCAGCTTTGACTGGTTCATATGAAAATTTAATAAACATGTTACAGCACAAGAGTTAAAAGATATTAAATTAGATGATCATTTTGAAAAACTAATAGAAATATAGATGCTCCATAATAGATGGTAAGGAGCATGCAACTACCCAGAAGGAAAATAACTTCGATACAAGATATTATATTAAAAAGAAAAACTAAGATAGTTTTTCATATAAAAGAAGACAACTAAGATAGATGTCACAACCGTCTCTTAAAACAATACAAAAGTATCTAGGAGAGCTCTCTTTTTAGATTTACCAAATGAAAACTCTACTAATTGTTGAGATTTGAGATTTGGTGAAAGATCAAATAAAAATCAATCAGATATTAAAACTTGGGATTTACTTGAAGATCAAATAAGTGCAATCCCAAAAAACAAGCTACAGAAAAGGATGTTTTGAAGTAGTCAAATGGTTAAAGAGTCTTAATTTCGATCCCAAAAATACTATTAACAAAATTATGATTAGATCAATTTATCAATTAATTAACCTTTGGGCGTGAACTGTACGTCGACACCTCAACCAACCACAATTAAATCCATTTAAAACAAACATAGGGTCCAAATATGCAATATCCCATGTGGCTTTAACACTAATTAGAAATGTAATGTCAGGCTTTATGTAATAAGTTATACTTATCTAATACATAATTAGAGTAATATAGTCTACGAAAAACAAACCATCAACATAATCTGATAGCCGACAACTAATCGTTGGACACCCAACATTTCGAAATAAACATGTATCCACAAATATTTCCACCGAATTCAACTTGTTGCTATCCGAAATCCAAACATTAACTAAAAACACATCGAAATAAATATTCTAAACTAAAAACATCAACTAACTTGTTCGAGTGCCACTCAGGCATGAAGTCTCAGGTTTGCCGAGCTCAAGCATGCCTTGGGCGCATTGCTATTGTTTTTTGGTTTCAAGTGCACGTCAGGTCTACTCAAGCTTAAACCCAAATTCAGGCATGTATCAAGTTCAGATTTAACCGGTCTAATTTTATCTCTGTTAATCTAATTTTTTATATTTTTAACCTTAATTTTAATTATATTAACTTAATTAGTCACAATTATCATAATTTAAAGACATGGGCCTTACATTTCTCACCTCCTTTTCTAAGTAATTTCATTCTCAAAATTTATAGAGATTAAACTCACGTCAATAAAGAAATAGATGCAGGTTCTTCTCCCAATTATCATCTTCTCTCTCCCACATGGCCTGTTGAAAAAATGATTCCGCCATAAGACCCTTATTAACATAATTACTATCGTTAGAAACACTTGATCTCTTTGACCCAAAATCTAACCCGGGTCCTCAAGATACGCCAAATCCTCATTAACCTTTAACGGCTCATACTCAATAATATGTGTCGGGTCAAATCCATGTTGTCATGATATCAACACGTGGAATATATTATGAATGTCTCTCAAATTTGATGGCAACGCCAATTTGTAGGCCACCTCACCGATCATTTCCTAAATCTTGAACAATTCAATGAGCCTTGATTTTAATTTTCCTTTGATCCCAAACCTCGGTATTATGATCCCAAATCATAATATTAATAGCGACCCCAATCCTAATTAGAAGGTGATCCAGGTAATTCCTGTTGAAAAGACATTATCGAATTTACACACTACTCGGATATCTCTAATGACCATAGAATGACTCCCAAATATTGTCACATATGTCAATTGAGTTTGGCACACATTTATCATCAAATGACTTGCATGAAAAAAATAGAGATTAATCTCGTAGTCTCCCTTTTCAACTATTCTCGAAACTCAGAAGATTCACAACACAGAATGCAACATAAAGCAGATTTATTGAAGCAATCCACTATAGCGTTTTCACACGCTAACCAATCTGTCCCCAAGATAACACTAGAGTCTGACATATCAAATAAAGAACAAACCTGCCAGCAATTTATATCTATCGACCCAAATCGGATACCTATGGCCCACAATATTCGTGACCATAGAAAATCCCGTAAGTATCGATACAACTAATACATAGTTCATGATCCCCGAAATAACGAACAAATTTAGAAAACATAACAAATTTATAGACTCTAAATCCAAAGATAATACAAGAGCTGAAATGCTAAAATTAATAATTTTATCTTCCACCACAATAGATATAAGAAATTATAATATAATTAAAATTATCATTTATCGTGTAAGGTTGAGTCTTTAAATTATGATAATTATGATTAATTAAACTAATATAATTAAAATTATGGTCAAAAGATATAAAAAAATTAGGTTAAAAGAGTTAAAATTGGACCGATTGAATCTGAGTTTGATGTGTGTCTGTTTATCGGCTTGAGTTTGAGCTGGCCTGGCATAGACTTAATGCGCACTCAGCCCAAAAAATAGTGACGCCAAGCCTGAAGCACACTCGAAGTACACTCAAGTTTGGCAAACCTAAGACTTTGTGTCTGAAGCGTGTCTAAGTAGTGCTCGAGCACCACTCTTGTATATAAGGGATACCCAAGTTGATTTCAGCCATTTTTGTAATAATTCTTTAGAGAAGAGAGAGAGCCAAGAAGAAGAGAGAAGAGAAGAGAGAGAAAGCTTGAGGAAGCTCTAATTTAGTGATTTAAGACTAGAGTTAGTAAAATTAGAGCAAAAATTTGGTGCATTTTAAACTTTTCTTTCCTTTGTTGTTGTTCCTTGCCATTCCTCAAAAATATTTTTATTCTAATACTTATCCAAATTATGATTTTAAAGTTTATATGTTTATGTTAAGTATGCATGTCCATATTTTATGATTTTATAGAAATATTTCATGAGAATTTATGTTTAAGTCAAGTATAATATATATTTATGTGTTAAATTTTAGACTATAACTTTATGCATGTTCTGATTTTAAGTTATGATACTTATCAATACTTGAATTTCGTATATAAGTCCTTGCATACTCAAAATTTTGGATTTAATCCTCTGCATGCACCGAATTTCTTCATAAAATACTCTGTATGTTTAAGTAATCTGTTATGAAAAATAAGGAGTTGAATTTCTGCACTAATTGCTGAACTATTACTGAATTTTGAACTTTTAATGCCTCAAATTCATATAGTAGCCCATTTACGTTTTAAAATTACAATATATTTGTTTTGAAAAATCATGAAAAGGCCCTACATGTATGTCCCTAAACTGAAAAATTTGCATGCTAATTTCATTGTCTTTTCTACATTTTTACTGCAGTTCATGATTTAAGATTTATGTTGTAACTCATATAGACCCTAATTCCTCAAGCATATGTTTTATTGAAAGTTAAAAATGTATTTATGTTGACAGTTAAAGTTTAAAATTTAAGATATATGTTGAAAATGCACCTCTGAATCTTCTAAATTGAGTGTTAAATTTTAAAATTTTAAAATTGGTTATGCCTTCAAAGTATAATATGAATAAGTATCTACAAAAATATAAATATAAATTCATAAGATTATGGCTGAAAACTCTGTAATATATTATAAATTATAATTATTTTCTCTAGGAGTGAGAAAATTAAGAAGAACTAAGAAAAAGTATAGAGTTTTTACAAGAATTAAGAAATTAGACCATGGTTCATTCGACGGGTAGTATATTTTGGTATGTCTTAATATATTATAGTGGTATATCGATTTTTGACGCTATCATCCACGGTAAAGATGCGGTATTTAGCTCTATCTATAGAATTATATGTAGACGACCCATCTTTAGGTCTTGAATATGAATTTATGGCATTTGATTGTGTGAAAACATATGCAACCCGGTTTTTGATTGTCTGCTCTTTTAGCCAGTAAGACCTACTGGTATTGGTCCCTGAAGAAAATAAGTATTTAAGCATAATTTGATGGCCAAGATAAAAAAAAAATACGATAAGATAGTCTGAAAAATACTGCATAATCTAGACATGTACTTGATAAAATTTCACGATATATCATTGAATTTTGATGCATTAATCCCTCTGTTATATTTTTAATATAATTATATGTAAATAATCACTATTATATAGTATATTATTGAGTTTTTGACTCACTTTTTGCTTCTATTTAACTAATTCCTTTAGATGAGAGGCTCGGATAGCTGTAGGTCAATCGGGATTAAAAGATTTGAGTTGTTATGAAGCGTTTGGATTAGATTTGATGGATTTTGATGTTGATTAGTAGATTTTGTTGTTGTTTAATGATTTTGGACGATAGTTAATGTATTTAGTTTTTTGGATAGCTTTAACTTGTTATAATGTTGTATGATGCTTCCGAATAGCCTTAGAATGTTTATTAAGTTGTTTTGATGTTTCAAATAGTTTAGAATATTTACTCTAATGTGTTTTTAGCTGATGTTTGGATCTTGGATAGTAGAAGGTTAAATTTGGTGGATATATTTGTGGATACATGTTTATTTTAAAACGTTGGGTGTCCGAAGAGTAGTTGTTGACTATTAGATTATGTTGATGGTTTGTTTTTCAGAGACTATATTACTCTGATTATGTATTAGACATGTATAACCCTAACATAAGGTTCGACGTCACATTTCAGGTCGGTGTCGTAGCTACATGGGACGTGGCATATTTGAGTCTTGTGAATATTTTAAATTTATTTAGTTGTGGTTGGTCGAGGTGTTAACGTATAGTTCACGACCAAAAGTTAATTAATAGATAAATTGATCTAATTATAATTTGTTTAATGTTAATTTCAGGATCGAAATTTGGGACATAATAGTGTCCATATCTTGTGCTGTCACCGTGAAACTTTGACCCAAGGAACTTAACATTTTTGTCATCTGTCTTGTAGGATAAGGATAATCTTTAATTATATCATCGAACTGTCCACAATTGAAATAAACTCCCAAAATTCTATAGCACTGCCTCCCTCCATAAATTTTTTCGCAATACGGGCATATGGGTGTTGATTATTATGAGTCCAATATAACCTAAATTTTAGCTCTTTTCTTCCTTTTTTTGCTCCGGAACACTCTTCAAAAAATATTTATCCATAAAAGTCTTCACAAATATATTCTATGATATATCTTTATCCTCCAAACCAATGACTCTTTTTCCCATCGACCACCACGGTTGGCTCCGCCTTCTAACTTGTATGTGACAAATGTTACTTTATCTTTTTTCGGGTATTGGATCATCGTAGACACCTTCTCAATTCTTCGGATCCATATTTCAGCCTCTATAAGATCTGTGTCACCAAGAAATTCAGGCACTCACTTATTAGTGAACCGGTCATAAATTGTCATCCCTGGGTTCATTAGCGCCGGAATCGGTTCTAAGTTATTTTGACCTCGAGCCATCGATTCCACCACATCCATTGCCCTTGACATCTCTTAGTCCTATCACAAAATATTAATCAGATTAGATCATCCCATTTTAACTAATTAATCGATTTAAGTTCTCAATTAAAAATCAGTCAAACCTAGACTTCAAATCAAAATTAATCAACTTAGATGTCAAACTAAAATTATTGGGATTCGAACCTCAAATGAAAATTAATCAAAATTGATCCTCAAACCATAAGGTTTTCCCTTACAACTTCTTTGATACAATTTCTTGTCACTTCCCAAATTATGAACCCGAAATTAACATTAATTAAATTATGATTTGATCAATTTATCAATTAATTAACCTTTGAACGTGAATTGCATGTTAACACATCAACTGACCACAACTGTGAGGTTTCAAATTTAAGAACTTGATATTAATGAGGTGATTAGTAAGCTAATGATTAATACAAATCCTATGGAACGAGTAAGGTTTGTTATCGGTAAAAAAATTGAGAAAGTGTTCGGGTTCGTGCTGCTGATGTACGGCCAGCAGGCTTGCGCCTGCTGGACGCTCAAGCCGTGGCTCGAGCGCATTTTCTAGTAGCTCCCCCACCTGCTAGCCGCTCGAGCAGAAAATCCAGAAGCAGTCCTGCCCTCTGGCCGCTCAAGCACAGCACTAGCGAAAAAACTAGAATCGGCCACGTCGGCTGGCCGCTCGAGCCGCACTTGAGCGGTGGACAGCCAGTGGCGCGGCCGCCCGCTGGCCGCTCGAGCCGAGCTCGAGCAATGGCGCGGTATAAAAGTCGCGCCCTGCCTTCTCCTTGGCATTTTCGCACGGTGTAGGGTTTTTAGAGAGAGAGGGAGCACCGATTCTAGTGAGAGAAAGGTGGAGATCGAGGCCTGGGAGTCTGAATCCGTCCGA
>JAOVVI020019100.1:0-10197 GCA_028571085.2 Nepenthes alata
GTGGACTCAAACTCTTAAAATGATAGTATATATATTAAATCATATTTTAACAAAAGATATTTCAAAAACTTCTTTCAATTACGTATTTGGGGATGTCCGTTTGGAGTAAGAGTTTATAATCCATAGGAAAAGAAGTTGGATCCAAGGGCCATAAGCAGATATTTTATTAGATATGTTGAATAATCCAAATGATACAGATTTTATTATCCATATCATAGTACTAAAATTATAAAATCAAGAAATATAAAATTTTTTAAGAATGATTTAATGAATGGGAGTAAGGAATTTAAAAATATAGTTTCTAATAATAATTATTTAAATTCTTAACCTTTTCACTTCATATGATAGGTTAATTATTATTCACAATACTCCTCAAGTTTAAATTAGTGTTGAACAATCAATTAATATCGCTCCATATAATATTGATATTATTCAAGTTGATTATCATATTTAGGACTTACCTAAAATAGTTGTATAATATACTCATTTTAAAAATATTAATACAATATTAAGAAGGTTTACTAGAATGAAAAAATTAATAATTTTTAGTTATTATATTATATATCTATAAGAGTCTGACTATAATATTCAAGGTAAAAATGATATCAAAATATTTTTACAAGTTATGATTTATAATGAATTAGAATTATGGTATAATATTATGAATGAAGACATAAATTCTAAAAGTTATAATGGAGTTTGAGATTTTATTGAGTTGTCTAAAGAAGTAAAAGTCATATAATATAAATGGATATTTAAGATAAAGAAATACTTGTTAGACAATATTAAAAGATATAAAGTAAAACTCGTTACTAAATGATTCACTCAAAATAAAGAAATTGATTATATGAAAACTTTTTTTCATATATTTAAGAAAGACTTTTTCGCATTATTTTGATATTAGTTGCATATTTTGATTTAAAATTATAATAAATTAATATAAAAATAATATTTTTAAATGGTGACATAGAGAAGATGGTTTATATGAAATAATCAAAATAATTCTTTTCTACTGATGGTTAACAATTAGTATGTAAGCTCAAGAAGTTTATATATAGATTAAAATAAGTTTCTTATCAATGGTATTTAAAATTTGATAATATTATTTCTTTATTTAATTTTAAAAAATATATTTTAAATTAATATATATACTAGAAGGTTAGTGGGAGTAAGATTTTTTTTATTTTATATATAGACAATATTTTACTTGTATCCATGATAATGATTTATTAAATAAGATGAAATAATTTATCTCTGATAAATTTAAAATAAAAGATATAGGCGATGAATTTTATATCATTAGTATTAAGATTCATTGATACAGACTACGAGATATTTTAGGTTTATCGTAAGAGACCTATATTAATATAGTTTTAGAGAGATTTGATATGAAAGATTATTTACCAAATGTAATACCCATTGTGAATGGTGATGGTTCAATTTGAACTATTACCCAAAAAATAATTTTAAACGTAAACAAATAAAAAATATTTCATATGCTGTCACCATTGAAAGCTTGATATATGTTCAAATATGTACAATATTTGACATCACTTTTATAGTTAGAATATTGAAATGATTTCAGAGTAATTTCGGTATAGATTACTGAAAATTTTTTAAAAATAATGAGGTATTTTTATGGTACCGATGACTACTTACTTATATATAAACGGATCGATAATTTAGAAGTATTTAGTTACTTCAATTTAGACTTTTTTAGATATTTTAATTCACATAAATCAACATTTGGATATATATTTATATTTATCGGTACAATTGTATTCTGACGAAATATAAAACAAACTCTGATTGCTACTTTCACAATGGAAGTTAACTTTGTTACTTATTTTGATGTTACAAAATATGGTGTATGGATGAGAAATTTTATATCTGGGTTTAGAATGGTGGATTCCATCTCAAGGTCATTGAAGATATATTACGATAATTCAGTTGCTATTTTTTTTAAAAAATAATAAAAGTAACAACCAAATTAAATATATTAATTTTTAATTTTTAGTTATAAAAGAGTGCATTAAAAGAAAAAAAATTATTATTAAGTATATTAGGATTGAATTGATGATCGCTGATTCTTTGACGAAATGTATGACGCCAATGAGGTTCAAGGATTATATAATTAGATTGGGATTAAGTTTTATTATGTGATTTTATTGTATTAACAATGATATTTTAATAAAATTTTTATTTATTTATGATATTTTTTAAAATTTTATGTACATATTAGTTGATTTATTGATAATATCATTAATTATTGAATCAAGAATAAATATAAAATTTATTTATAAAATAACGTTGGTATATTCGAATGTGTCTTAAAAAATATAATATATTATAATATATAGAAGATACTACTCATTCATAGATAACATATTACCCTGATTCATGTATTTATTTTTTGAGAATGTGGATTGATATGTTTTTAGTTATCATATTAAGTGAAATATAGACCAAGTAACAAAATATTAGTTATTTAGTTTTTTGTAAAAAAAATCAACAAATAATGGTTTATGTTTCCCGTTTAACCACCTACCCACTTTATTCCGCATGGTAACCACCGGGACAATTTGATGAAAATTGTTCATAAATAATGGTGATGATGATTTTTGGTCCATAAGTTATATATTCTATTGGTACGCCATCGTTGATGGATATTGTGGCTTGGATGATAAAAAATTAGTGGGTAATAATTATTGAAAAACGAGTAACGTCCGGTAGATTCAATAGTAAAAAGTCAATACGATCCTTAATTTTAATTTCATATTTGATCTTCGTATGGTATGATTTTTAAAATGAAAGATTAATTTATATCTAACATTTATCTGATAATATATATTAGTTTAAAAAAGATAAGATAATACTTTTCATTTAAATATTATTTTTACGTGTCTTTGATAATAATTTATGCAATTTAAAAAAAAAATTAAATTACAAATAAAATTACGTTCGTTTATTTTCATTTAACCCAAATAATTAAAAATATTTTATCTATTTTGTCTTGCATGTTTAATTTAATTATATCTATCTAATAGATTATTCCTGACCTTTAAATTATAATTATCTACCTTCCATCTTAAAATTAAAAAGAGTTATCCCATATTATATTGTCATACTAAAAAACCGAAAACATAGAACTAGCACTTTAATAATTCTATAAGATACTAAATAATAAAATTAAAATTAAACATAAAACCCGAGTTTCAATTTGAAAATTCAAGCTCTACCAAATAGATCTTTAATGAACATAGCTTCAAGAAATCAGAGAAATATTCGAAAAATAGCCAACTTGGCCTCACCCCATCCCAACAAGCTACCTATACAGCGGTTTTACTTGAATATGGTGAGGTTTTCAAACAACATATTTATCCGCTATGATAAATACTGATCAAAATTTTAATTAAATAATATATTTTTTAAAAATAATTGATTGTCATCCCATAATGTAAGATTTAAATAGTTAAAATATTAGCAGAAGTAGTATACGATTAAATACTCAATACACGTAAAGAATATTTGTGTCTAGATGATACGAGTAATCTGAGTATAAAAATAAAGTAACAATAATAATAAAAAGATAAGTTTTTTGGTGACGATGAAAAATCTCGATACCCACGGTAATCAAGAAAAATCCTTCGAATTTTAACAGCTAGAAAGAAGTGTACTATAAAAATTAACTTATAGATCGGGTAATAACGACACGCTAACTTAGTCGATTTACTTCCGTCTTGTGATCCCTACTAACGATCTCCTTGGATTTGCCGCGATAACGAAATCGGACGCCTTTCGATTTCCACGTCAATCTTCTCAATCGAGCAACTTGAATTGCCAAACGTCACTGGAACCCAGTATTCACATCACCAATATAGCCACCAAGGTTACTCAGCAAGAAGAGATGTAAATGGAAACCACGATGAGTAGAGAAAACTTTGTCAATTGAGCACGAGTATTGGTATGAAATTTTATCAATGATAGAGCAAAAGATAGATGGCTTAGCAATAGTGCAAGGCTTCTTCAAATTCTGCTAGGAGAGCATTTGGGTTTAAAAATATAAGACATGTATATTTATGTGGAAGCAAAACACATTTAAAAAAGACAACCGTTGGAGCCAAAAACCCGCGCTGCTCGAGTGCGCGGCAAGCGAGGGTTAGGTTTAGGGTATTTTGGGTGCGAGCGCTCGAGTGCCAAAGGGGCGTATAGCGAGCGCTCGCTTCTATTAAATGCGCTCACTGTGTGCCTCGAGCGCTTACCGAGTGCATGCGACAGGGGCACGCTTATATGGCGCCAATCTCGAGAGGGGTTGAAACAGAGAATAATGTGGCGTGAACACTGAGATGTGACGAAAACGATCCGCTAGTGTGAGGCAGATGAAAGTCTTCCAAGCACGGGTGATGTTGCATCTAATTGAACGCCCCTACAAAGTCATAAAATATGTCAATACACAAGACGACTAATAAAAATTATGACTGACATCAGGAAAATAATTCATAAGTAGTTAGTCTTTGAGTGAGTTTGGATTACCTCCCTAATTTTATCTCAATTTGTGCACCCCTTGTTAATTAGATTTTAATGTTACTTTCCCATTACATTTGACTAGTTGACCAATTAGTAATTATTTATTTTTCAACTTTATCAATCCCTTTTCATTGTTTTCGTATTAATTGTAAATAAATTGATATGAGCAAATAACTATTGATCAAAATAGTAATGTCTTAATTGGATAGTTGTTGGTATGGTCTCTACAACAATTAAGTTAATTTCAATTTGCGACCCAAATTTATTCAATCTATAAACTTTACTTGAATAATATTACAAAATATTTAGAGTGTTCAATTTGTATTATTTTTAGAGTTATTTGATGTGATTTATGATATAATATGTGATATTATAGATTAATTATTTTTAATACTTTAAAATTGATTGTACTTTAGTTTTTGTTATTCATTTTTGAGCAAGGGGGGCTGTAATACGGGCATGTAGCCCCTCCGACATCATCTTGACTGTCAGATTTAAAATCTAAGATATATCATATCAACTAACTTTTAAGTAATAAGTTTATGATTTAACTTGTATATCTACGGTTAATTTTAACAATTTAGAAATATGTATTTTGTAAAAATAATTTATGTACTTTCATTATAGATGAATTGTTTTATATTAGTTGAGTGAATATATAACATCTTATTATAAGTAAATTTTTTATTTTATCGAGACGTATTTTTAAGGAAAAAATATGTATTTTAAGATGAGGCTTGAAATCAAATATATTTCTTACTTTTTTATTTTAGGAAAATAGACAATACCACCTAAAAGCAGCATATTCAATTTTAAAACTCAACAATGATATTATCTGTAAAAATTTATACAAACGCCCCCAACATCTAATGGGGTTAATTAGTTTCACATTAGTTGACTTCTACTTAAAGTTTTCTTCTATTTTATAAGATATATTTTTAATAACAAAATTATATGAGATGAGGCTAACAATCAAATACATCCCTAATTATTTTTAAAATGGACGATACCTTAAATGAAAGCATGTTTGACAAAAAAATTATAATATTTTTGCTCGTAATAACTCATCATTAATTTTTTGTTTAGGAATATACAGTATTTACTTTAATTTAAGTTATTATATTTATTTTTAATTTTTAAAATTATTTAAAAACATATAAGTGTTGATGTATCCAGTAGCGTTCTGTGGCGGCATAGATTCAAGCCTAATTGTCAACACGACAATGGGACCAACAAGCAGCAGATCCAGCCTTAACGATGAGATACATCCAACCCAACTTAACATCGCATTTGGTTGGTAAGAATAAAATTTTTATTCCTATCTTATTTTTTTAAAAATATTTATTCCACCAATTGGTTACTTTTGATAATGAATAAATATTACCAAAAAAATATTTTAATAATCAAATATGAGAATAATAATTACCAATTCTATTACCATCTTATTATATTCCGTAAGAATAATTATTTTAATTTTATCTTATTCGACTCCAATACTCAACCGTGTCATAAGAGTCATAGCGGCGATCTGAGCAAGGCTCATTGAGCGACGGGTCCAAGGAGACAATCGTCAACGGCTCAACTGGCAGCATAGCTAAATTGACCAATTTGAAAGGCCCTTAAACAAGCAGCCAGTAGAGCAATCAAAATATGAACAAGTAAAGCGCCGCCTACAACCACCTAATAACTGCATCAAGGGACCACTCACGGCCCCTTCATTACAATAAGGCGATTTCTGACACAGTGGTTTTCGTTAATATCACAACAGCCAGTGAATCCTAATGGGATACTTGTTGACCGCCTTGGCGCCAAAGCTTCCTCAACAAAATACTACAAACTCCTTCATCCTTCACGGGATAAGAGGGTGATTGTGGGTGGAAAGAAGACCTCGAGAGGAAAGAGCTTCCCTTCGGGGAAGAAGGGGGAGCAACGAGAGGACTTTGTCCCTAAAGAGAGCACAAGTCTTCCAACAACGGAACCCAAAGCTCCCAAAAATGGCGTTCAGCTCTCCCGTTCCTATCCCTGACAAAATCGAGAGCGAAGTTCGCCATGATGGTGAGCAGATATTCTTGCCAAACAAAGTCGGGTGCGCTTTAAGTCGCCCTTATGTTGGGTGCCCCTCATAATCGCCCCTACTTTGGGCGCTCTTAAGAGCCGAATCCTCCATCTAACAAGCCACCCCTCAGTGGGCGCACCTAGAAGCTCAACCTTATGTTATAGTGAGCCACCTTTTGTCAAACATATCTATAGTGAGTCACTTCTTATTGATTGTGCTCATAGTGAGTCACTCACTGTCGAGTGCATCTCGAGTGATTTACTCCCCGCGAGTGCAATCCGAATGAGCAACCGACCACATACAACTGCAAAGGAGTCCACTTTTCCTTCTTCTCCAAGTCGCCCCCATGTCGGGCACACCAACAGGAGCCAGTCCTCCTCTCACATCCCTCACTCACATGCAATTCTGTATTGTCTAGCACCCTTCTTGTATCTTTTTATTTCCTGAAAAAGATTTCTGATTTGAGTATTGGAGGATAAATTGGAGAATGAGCTGCCAATCCTCTGACCTCTTGTTCGTAATTTATGGTACGCAAGTTTTAGGTTAGTAGCGGCGGATATTAAATCTACTCTAATTTGACCCATAGTAAAAAATTGAGTTGTTCTTTAATACGTACTATAACCCGAGAATAAAAAATGCATCACGTGTATAGTTTATTCCTATTTTTAGTAGGTGCAGTATTCTCTTCCATGTTAAATGCACATTAATTCCCTATCTGTCGACCCAAAAACTACTGGACTAAGATTTTTCAAATAGAATTTAATTGGAATGTGGATTTTCATGTATGCAAACGTCGTCAAAGTCTAAGTTTATTAATTAGAGGGATATAAGTAGCTGCTATGAAAGACAAAGGAGTTAATTAAAACTTTGGAAATAGCATGAGGCTTAAGCTATGTATGCAATGCCCAAAGAATTATGGCTGAATATCGACCCATATGATAAAGATTTAAAAATAATTTGTAACAAAATTATGCATTTTTGTTTATATTTTTATCAAATTAAACTAAACAATCAGTTAGAATAAATTATCAAAGTGACGATTGGTTTAATTCTTTCAATTTACGAAGTTTATAGTACTAAGTAAATTAATCAAAAATTATTTGTATAGTTTGACATATTATATAAAAATTAAAGTTAATAAACAGTAATATTAGCGCAATAATAATATTTCAACAGGTTTCAAAATGGTGTAATAAATGTAGTATTCTAGAGGAAAAATTATTCAATAATTAATAAATGATCTAATGTCAAATCCGAACTCAATTTAAATTTCTCTGATGAGAAAAAAAAAACTATGTTTGATGCTATTTAATTAAAAAAATATTAAATCTAACAAAAATATAAGTACTTAGAAAAATAATTTCTGCATGACATAATTTTCTAAAACTTTTTAATACAATTAAAAATTATCTAATATTATAAAAATTTATTTAAAACATAGCCAATTTTAATAATAAATAGAGCTTCTAATATTTTTCGCTATAATAAATTTATAAATTAATTAAGAATCCAATTACTCAATTTAAAAACTAATTTAAAATTACAGTAAAAATAGATATTAGTAAAACTTTTTAGTTATAATAAAAAAATTAGGCATATTATACACATGTGTGTTTGTGTATGAACGGTCTGATTTAGTTCGGTTTATATTATCAAACTGCTAACTCAAGATGGAAAAATAAAAACGTTATATGTTGTTTAAATATATTATTTATTTATTTATTTATTTATATAAAATGAGGATTAATTTTGGGGTAAGTAATTTTTCCTAGTCGAGATATTAAAAAAAAAAAATCCTCCTCTCTAATGAAAGAAGATATATACAGTTTTTAATTTTTTAATAATATAAAAGAAATAAACTTTTATCACATCCGCCTAATTTTTTTAAAGGACTTGTAATTAATAATAATAACAATAAATAACTGATAGGGACACTAGAAACGAGCTGGCTTACGAAGAAAGAAGCGGCCCAAATCCACAACGGTCCAATTTTACCTGAATGGTTAACAAGTTGACCAGATAAAGAGCAAGTGAGACGGCAGACATCCAAGAGTAGGACGACCTATTAAAGCCTAAAACGGTAAACGCTTCCTTTGACTAGAAAGGTGGCCAATAGACTGGTTGGGGCCTAGGACAAGCGCGATCGAAGTAGTAATTGACCCACGTGTCTATCTCAGAGTCACAACGGTCATCTGTCATAATTTTTTGCCTCTCCAAGTAGGCAAACTCCACTAGAATTTGTGCACTGTCTATTGAAAACCCTAATAGTTATAAAATACAGAAGAAAGAAAATTATTTTCTTGGACCATTACAACCAAGGAAAGTGCTCACGCCTGCACTAAAGAAGGCAACAATCCTTGGTAGAGTACGGGCATCTAATCCTTCTGCAAAAGAAATGCAACTGAGGGCCACATCTATAAAAAGTCATAACAACTCCTTTCAAAGGCACACTCTGAAACATGCATTAAAGAGTCCGCAAAAAGCTTTCAAGCAGTCTCAAGCTCTCAGAAGTTTTTAATCCCTCTCAGGCCCTCTAGCGCTCCCTCTCTCAGCCTCTATTTCTCAGCAAACGTTGAATTGAAAAGTTCTGCTCCTCACGAGCAACTACCTAAACCACTCATCCCACGAGTGTGTAGCCACCTACACAATTACTGACTTGAGTATCGGTATATTTTCGGTGATACTGAATTTTATCGTCATCTAACCACTTATTTAAAGTTGTGGTGTGTAGGACCCGGAACTAAGTGAATAGAGATCGAAATCCAATGGACAACTCGACCCGAATTTGTTCAAATTTGAATTCAGGATGTATCATTCGCGTCGTCTGTGGAAAGCTAATAAAAAGCTTACATCTTTTATCTCTGCAAACGCTTTCTTCTAGAAAGCTAATAACATCAGATTAGAATAGTGAATACTAGAGCCCAAACTAGCATTCCCGTGAGAGATGCTAATTTTTTGACCAGGACCACTTTGCTGGTAACTTAGTCGGAGGGGCACCCGCGTCATTTTTCAAAAACCTGGTGGAGCAGATAAGTAATATGAACAAAGTACTCCTCATGCTCTGCACCCGTCACGACAAGAAGAAGTAGAGGGCTCTGCCCTCCGCAGCCCCTGCCTAGGCCTCTAAGAGAGGAAGTCGGAGGAAGAGGAAGCCGACAAGAAAGCTGCGAGGTTGGCCAACTCTCACACTCCGGAGACCTCCAACGCTCAAAGCTGTCCCAAGCTTGAGGGGCGCTTGGACCACAGGATTCCGGATGAGAGTCCAGAAAGAAGAAACCCTCGATATACTCGGGATGATCCAAGGCCTCAGGCTCAGGAGGGATCCTCCCAAAATGAGTGATCCATGATCGGTAGTAGCCGGCCGGCTACACGTCGCACTACAAAAAAAATGGAGTTGTGGATTTATCTCAACTTCAAGAGCTTCAAAAATGCCTCTCGAGTGGAGGCAAAACAAAGGAGATCTGGAACCGCATATTCAAGGATGACAATGAACACGCCGCAGATCTAGAAAGATCTCCTTTTGCTGCTGAGATCTTGAACCACCTATTGTCGACTAAATTTAAGATGCCAACTGTAAGGTTCCCAAACCAACAATAAAAATTATACAAGGTAAA
>JAOVVI020019102.1:0-10196 GCA_028571085.2 Nepenthes alata
GAGTGTCGCTCAAAGCACCTCCAGTGTTGTGCCCAGCACCGCGAGTGTCGCTCACAGCACCTCCAGTGTCGCGCCCAGCACCGCGAGTGTCGCACCTAGCCCCGCGAGTGTCTCTCCCAGCACTTCCAGTGTGACGCCCAGCACCGCGAGTGTCGCTCCCAGCACCTCCAGTGTCGCGCCCAGTACCGCAAATGTCACTCCCAGCACCTCCAGTCTCCCGCCCAGCACCACGAGTGTCGCTCCCAGCACCTCTAGTGTCGCGCCAAGCACCCCAGGGGTCGCTCCCAACACCTCTAGTGTTGCACCCAGCGCCCTGAGTGTCGCTACCAGCACCTCCAGTAACGCGCCCAGAAACGCCATTGTCGCACCAAGCACCTACAGTGTCGCTCCCCACACTGCGAGTGTCTCTCCCTGCACCTCCACTGTCGCGCCCAGCAACGCTAGTGTCACTCCCAGACTTCCAATGTCGCGCCCAGCACCGCTAGTGTCACTCCCAGAACTTCCAATGTCGCGCCCAGCACCGCGAGCGTCGCTCCTAGAACTTCCAATGTCGCGCCTAGCACCGCGAGCGTCTCTTCCAGCACCTCTAGTGTCGTGCACAGCAACGCGAGTGTCGCTCCCAGATCCTCTAGTGTCATGCCCAGCACCGCGAGTGTCACTGCCAGCACCTCTAGTGTCACGCCTAGCACTGCGAGTGTTGATCCCAGCACCTCCGGTGTCCCAGCACCTCTAGTGTCCCAGAGTATCTCTCCTAGCACCACTAGTGTCGTGCCCAGCACTGCGAGTGTCGATCCAACCACCTCCAGTGTCCCACCAAGCACCCCGAGGGTCGCTCCCAGCACCTCTAGTGTCGCGCCGTGCACCCCGACTGTCGCTCCCTGCACCTCCAGTGTCGCACCCAGCAACACCGTGTCGCACCGAGCACCTCCAGTGTCGCGCCAAACACTGCGACCATCGCTCCCAGCACCTCTATTGTCGCGTCCTGCACCTCTAGTGTCCCACCAAGCACCACAAGCATCGCTCCAAACACCTCCAGTGTCGTGCCCAGCACCCAGAGTATCGCTCCCGGCACCACCAGTGTCAAACTGAGCACCGCGAGTGTCGCTCCCAGCCACTCCAGTGTCGCACCCAGCACCGCATGTGTCGCTCCCAACACCTCTAGTGTCTCACCCTACACCGCGACTGTCGCCCCAAGCACCTCCAGTGACTCGCCAAGCATCCCGAGTGTCGCTCCCAGCACCTCCAGTGTCGCGCCCAGCACCACGAGTGTCGCTCCCAGCACCTCCAGTGTCACAAGCAGTACCCCAAGTGTCGCTCGCAGCACCTCCGTTGTCCGCCCAACATCGCGAGTGTCGCTCCCAGCACCTCCCGTGTCGCGCCCGGCAACGCGAGTGTCACACCCAGCACCTCCAGTGTCGGGCCCAGCACCGCCAGTGTCCCTCCCAGCACAACTAGTGTCGCGCCTAGCACCGTTAGTGTTGCTCCCAGCACCGCGAGTGTCTCTCCCAGCACCTCCAGTGTTACGCCCAGTACTGCGAGTGTCGCTCCCACCACGTCCCGTGTCGCGCCCAGCACCGCGAGTGTCACTCCCATAACCTATAATGTCATGCCCAGAACAGCGAGTGTCGCTCCCAGCACAACGAGTGTTGCTGCCAGCACTCCCAGTGTGGCGCTCAGCACCGCGAGTGTCGCTCCCAGCCAATCCAGTGTCGCACCCTGCCCGCGAGTGTCGCTCCCAGCACATCCAGTGTCACGCCCAGCTCAGCGAGTGTCGCACCCAGCACCTCTAGTGTCGCACCTAGCACAGCCAGAGTCGTGCCCAGCACCACCAGTGTCGCGCCCAACACCGCGAGTGTCACGCCCAGCACCACTAGTTTCGCGCCCAGTACCACCAGTGTTCGGCCAAGCTCCCCGAGGGTCGCTCGCCATACCTCTAATGTCACACCCAGCACCCCGAGTGTCGCTCCCATCACCTCCAGTGTCGTGCCAAGCAACACCAGTATCCCACCCAGCACCTCCAGTGTCGCACCCAGCACTGCGAGGGTCGCTCCTAGCACCTCCATTGTCATGCCCAGCACCGCGAGTGTCTCTCCAAGCACCACCAGTGTCACCCCAAGCAACCCGAGTGTCACTCCCAGCACCTCCAGTGTTGCACACAGCACCGCGAGTGTCACTCCAAGCACCTCCAGGGTCACACGCAGCAACCCAAGTGTCACTCCCAGCACCTCCAGTGTCGTGCCCAGCAACGCCAGTGTCGTACCTGGCACCTCCAGCGTCGGGCCCAGCACCGTTAGTGTCACTCCTATCACCTCCAATGTCGCGCCCAGCACCGTGAGTGTCACTCCCAGCACTTCGAGTGTCGCTCCCAGCACCTCCAATGTTGTGTTGAGCACCGATAGTGTTACTCCCACCACCTCTAGTGTCGCGCCCAACACCGCGAGTGTCATTTCTAGCACCTACATTGTCGCACCCAGCACCACGAGTGTCGCTCACAGGACCTCCAGGGTCGTGCCCAGCACCGCCAGTGTTGTTCCGAGGACCTCCAGTGTCGCACCCAGTACCGCGAGTGTCACTCCCAGCACCTCCAGTGTCGCGCCCAGCACTTCCAGTGTCGCTCCCAGCACTTCCAGTGTCGCTCCTAGCACCTCTATTGTCGCACCCAGCACAGCAAGTGTCACTTCCAGCACCTCCAGTGTAGCGCCAGCACCACCAGTGTAGCTCCCCGCTCCTCGAGTGTCGCACCCAGCACCGCGAGTGTCTCTCCCTTCACCTCCAGTGTCACGCCTAGTACCGCGAGTATCACTCCCCGCACCTCCAGTGTCGTGCCCAGCACTGCGAGTGTTGCTCCTAGCACATATAGTGTCGCGCCCAGCACCACGAGTGTCACTTCCAGCACCTCCAGTGTCGCGCACAGAGCTGCGAGTGTTTCTCCCAAATCCTCTAGGGTCGCGCCCAGCACCGCGACTGTTGCACCCAGCACCTCAAGTGTCGCACCCAGCACCCGAGTGTCGCTCCCAGCAACTCTAGTATTGCGCCCAGCACTGCGAGTGTCGATCCTAGCACCTCCTGTCTCGCGCCAAGCATCCCAAGGGTCGCTCCCAGCACCTCCAGTGTTGCGCCCAGCATCCCGAGTGTGGCTCCCAGCACCTCCAGTGTCACGCCTAGCAATGCCAATGTCGCGCCAAGCACTTCAAGTGGCGCACCCAGCACCGCGGGTGTCGCTCCCAAGACCGCGAGCGTCGCCCGCAGCACCACGAGTGTCGCTCCTAGCACCTCCAGTGTCCAACCCAGCACTGCCAGTGTCTATCCCAGCACCAAAAGTGTCGCGCCTAGCACCGTGAGTGTCGCTCCAAGCACCTCCAGTGTCACGCCAAGCAACCCGAGTGTCGCTCCCAGCACCGTAAGTGTCACGTCCAGCATCGCGAGTGTCACTCCCAGAACATCCAGTGTCGTTCCAAGCACCACGAGTGTCACTCCCAGCACCTCCGGTGTCGCGCCCAACACCCAAAGTGTCGCTCCCAGCACCTCCAGTGTCGCGCCCAGCAACACCAGTGTCGCATCCATCACCTCCAATGTGGTGCCAAGCACCGCGAGTGTCGTTCCCAGCACCTCCAGTGTCGTGCCAGCACCGCGAGTGTCGCTCCCTGCACCTCCAGTGTCACACCCAGCAACGCGAGTGTCGCTCCTAGCACCTCCGGTGTCGCTCCCAGCAACACGAGTGTCGCTCCCAGTACCTCCAGTGTCGCGCCCAGCACCACGAGTATCGCTCCTAGCAACTCTAGTGTCGCATCCAGCACCGCCAGTGTCGCTCCCAGACCTCCAGTTTCGTGGCCAGCACTGCGAGTGTCGCTCCTTGCACATGCTGCGTCGCGCCTAGCACCCCGAGTGTCACTTCTCGCACAACCCGTGTCGCGCACAACACCGCGAGTGTCGCTCCTAGAACCTCCAGTGTCGCATCCAGCACCGCGAGTGTCACTTCCAGCACCTCCAGTGCCGTGCACAGAGCTACGAGAGTCGCCCCCAGATCCTCCAGTGTCGTGACGAGCAACGCCAGTGTCGAACCCAGCACCTCTAATATCGCACCCAGCACCGCGAGTGTCGCTCCTAGCAACTCTAGTATCGCGCCCAGCACCCCGAGTGTCGAACCCAGCACCTCCAGTGTCTCGCCAAGCACCCCAAGGGATGCTCCCAGCACCTCCAGTGTTGCGCCCAGTACCCCGAGTGTGGCTCCCAGCTCCTCCAGTGTCGTGCCCAGCAATGCCAATGTCGCACCAAGCACCTCCAGGGTCGCGCCCAGCACCGCGAGTGTCGCTACAAGCACCACCAGTGTCGCGCCCAGCACCGCGAGTGTCGCTCCTTGCACTTGCAGTATCCCGCCCAGCATTTCAAGTGTCACTCCAAGAACCACCAGTGTCACGGCCAGCACCGCGAGTGTCGCTCCAAGTACCTCTAGTGTCGCGCCAAGCAACACAAGTGTTGCTGCCAGCACCTCATGTGTCACGCTCAGCATCGCGAGTGTCACTTCCAATACCTCCAGCGTCATGCCCCGCACCCCGATTGTCACACCCATCACCTCTAGTGTCGCGCCCAACACCCAGAGTGTCGCTCCCAGCACCTCCAGTGTCATGCCCAGCAACGCCAGAGTCGCATCTAGCACCTCCAATGTGGTGCCCAGTACCGTGAGTGTCGCTCCCAGCACCTCCAATGTCGCGCGAGCACCGCGAGTGTCGCGCCCCGCACCTCCATTGTCGTGCCCAGCACCTCAGGTGTCGCTCCTAGCACCTCAGTGTCGTGCCCAACACCACGAGTGTCGCTCCTAGCACCTCCGATGTCGTGCCCAGCACCGCGAGTATCGCGCCAAGCACCTCCAATGTCGCGCCCAACACCGCCAGTGTCGCTCCCAGACCTCCAGTTTCACAACCAGCACTGCGAGTGTCGCTCCTAGCACATCCTGTGTTCAGCCCAGCACCCCGATTATCTCTTCCAGCACCTCCAGTGTCGCGAACAGCACCGCGATTGTCGCTCCCATAACCTCCAATGTGACGCCCAGCACTGCGAGTGTCCCTCCCGACAGCTCCAGTGTCGCGCCCAGCACCCCGAGTGTCACTCCCAGCACCTCCGGTGTCTCACCTAGCACCCCGAGTGTCGCCCCCAACACCTCCCGTGTCGCGCATAGCAACGCTATTATCGAATCCAGCACCTCTAATTTGGTGCCCAGCACATCGAGTGTCGATCCCAGCACCACCCGTGTTTTTCCCAGCACCTCTAGTGTCGCGCCCAGCACCGCAAGTGTCGCTCCCAGCACCTCCAGTGTTCCGCCCAGCACATCCAGTGTCACATCTAGCACCTCTAGTGTCGCACCTAGCACCGCGAGTGTCGCTCCCAGCACCTCAAGTGTCCAACCAGCACCGCCAGTGTCGCTCCCCGATCCTCCAGTGTCGCGCCCAGCACCGCGAGTGTTCCTCCCTGCACCTCCAGTGTCATGCCCAGCACCGCGAGTATCACTCCCCACACCTCCAGTGTCGCAACCAGCACTGCCAATGTCACTCCCAGCACCTCTAATGTCGTGCCTAGCACCGCGAGTGTCGCTCCTAGCACATACAGTGTCACGCCCAACACCCCGAGTGTCACTTCCAGTACCTCCAGTGTCGCGCCCAGCACCGCAAGTGTCGCTCTCAGCAACTCTAGTATCGCACCCAGCACCGTGAGATTCGATCCTAGCACCTCCATTGTCGCGCCAAGAACCCCAAGGGTTGCTCCCAGCACCTCCAGTGTTGCGCACAGCACCCCGAGTGTGGCTCCCAGCACCTCCAGTGTCGCACCCAGAAACAACCATGTCGCACGAAGCACCTCCATTGTCGCGCCGAGCTCCGCGAGTGTCACGCCGAGCTTTGCGATTGTCGCTCCCAGTACCTCCAATGTCACGCCCAGCACTGCTAGTGTCGCTTCTAGCACCTCTAGTGTCCCACCCAGCACAGCCAGTGTCGCTCCCAGCACCACAAGTGTCGCGCCCAGCATAGCGAGTGTCGCTCCAAGCACCTCCAGTGTCGCGCCAAGCAACCCAAGTGTCGCTCCCAGCACCGCAAGTGTCGCACCCAACATCGTGAGTGTCGCTCCCAGCACCTCAAATGTCGCGCCCAGCACCCCGAGTGTCACTCCCAACGCCTCCGGTGTCACGCCCAACACCCAGAGTGTCGATCCCAGCACCTCCAGTGTCGCACACAGCAATGTCAGTGTCGCATCCAGCACCTCCAATGTGGTGCCCAGCACAGCGAGTGTCGCTCCCAGCACCTCCAGTGTCGCGCCAGCACCGCAAGTGTCGCTCCGTGCACCTCCAGTGTCGCACCCAGCAACGCGAGTGTCGCTCCCAGCGCCCTGCACAGCGAGTGTCGGTCCCAGCACCTCCAGTGTCGCGCCCAGCACCGCCAGTGTCGCACCCAGACCACCAGTTTTGTGCCCAGCACTGTGAGTGTCGCTCCTAGCACATCCTGTGTGCCGCCAAGCACCCCGAGTGCCACTTCTAGTACCTCAAGTTTTTCGCACAGCACCGCTTTTGTCGCTCCCAAAACCTCCAGCGTCTTGCCCAGCACCGCGAGTGTCGCTCCTAGCACATACAGTGTCCCTCCCATCACGCCGAGTGTCGCTTCCATCACCTCCAGTGTCGCGCACAGAGCTACGAGTGTCGCCCCCATATCCTCCAGTGTCACGCCCAGCACCGCCAGTGTCGCACCTAGCACCTCTAGTGTCCCGCCCAGCATCGTGAGTGTCGCTCCTAGCAACTCTAGTATTGCGCCCAGCACCGCGAGTGTCGATCCCAGCACCTCTAGTGTCGCGCTAAGCACCGTAAGGGTCACTTCCAGAACCTCCAGTGTTGCACCCAGCACCCCGAGTGAGGCTCCCAGCACCTCAAGTGTCGCGCCCAGCAACGTCAATGTCGCACCAAGCAACTCCAGTGTCCCGCCCAGCACCGCGACTGTCGCTCCCAGCAACTCTAGTGTCGCACCCAGCACCGCGAGTTTCGTTGCTTGCACCACCAGTGTCCCACCCAGCACATCCAGTGTCACTCCCAGCACCTCCAGTGTCGTGCTCAGCACCGCGAGTGTCGCTCCAAGCACCTCCAGTGTCGCGCCAAGCAACCCGAGTGTCACTTCAAGCACCTCCAGTGTCGCGCACAGAGTTGCGATTGTCGTCCCAGATCCTCCAGTGTCGCACCCAGCCCCGCCAGTGTCGCACCTAGCACCTCCAGTGTCACGCCCAGCTACGCGAGTGTCGCTCCCAGTAACTCTAGTATCGTGCTTAGCACCACGAGTGTCGATCCCAGCACCTCCACTGTCACGCCAAGCACCCCAAGGGTCACTCCCAGGACCTCTAGTGTTGCGCCCAGCACCCTGAGTGTGGCTCCCAGCGCCTCCAGTGTCAAGCCCAGCAACGCCAATGTCGCACCAAGCACCTCCAGTGTCACGTCCAGCACGGCGAGTTTTGCTCCAAGCACCTCTAGTGTCGCGCCCAGCACCGCGAGTGTCACTCCTAGCACCTCCCGTGTCCCGCTGAGCACTGCCAGTGTCGCTCCCAGCACCTCCAGTGTCGCGCCCAGCACCGCGAGTGTCGCTCCAAACACCTCCATTGTCGCGCCCTGCACCCCGAGTGTTGCTCCCAGCACCTCCGGTGTCGCGTCTAACACCCAGGGTGTCGCTGCCACCACCTCGAGTGTCGTGCCCAGCAACGTAAGTGTCGCATCTAGCACCACCAATGTGGTGCCTAGCACCGTGAGTTTCACTCCCAGCACCTCCAGTGTCGCGCCAGCACCGCAAGTTTTGCTCCCCGCACCTCCTGTGTCCCGCCCAGCAACGCGAGTGTCGCTTCGAGCACCTTCGGTGTCGCACCCAGCACCGCGAGTGTCGCTCCTAGCACCTCTGTGTCGCGCCCAGCACCCCAATTGTCGCTTTTAGCACCTCCAGTGTCGCGCAAAGCACCGTGAGTGGCTCCCGGAACCTCTAGTGTCCCGCCCAGCACCGCGAGTTTCCCTCCCACCACCTCTAGTGTCGCGCCTAGCACCCCGAGTGTCGCTCCCAGAACCTCCGGTGTCACGCCCAGCACCCCAAGTGTCCCTCCTAGCACCTTCAGTGTCACGCCCAGCCTTGCCAGTGTCGCATCCGGCACCTCCAATGTTGTGCCCAGCATTGCGAGTGTCGCTTCCAACACCTCCCGTGTCACGCTAACACCGCGAGTATCGCTCCCCGCATCTCCAGTGTCACGCCCAGCACCGCGAGTGTCCCTCCCAGCACCTCTATAGTCGCGCCCAGCACCGTGAGTATCGCTCCTAACACCTCCGGTGTCACGCACCGCGAGTGTAGCTCCCAGCACCAACAGTGTTGCGCCTAGCACCGCCAGTGTCGCTCCCAACACCTCCAGTGTCGCAACCAGCATTGCCAGTGTCGCTTCCAGCACCTCCAATGTCGAGCCCAGCACCCCGAGTGTCGATCCCAGCATCTCTAGTGTCATGCCCAGCACCACGAGTGTCGCTCCCAGCACCTCCAGTGTCGCACCCAGTACCGCGAGTGTTGCTACCAGGACCGGCCGTGTCACTCCCATCAATGCGATTGTCACTCCCAGAACCTCCAGTGTCACACCCAGCACGACAAATGTTGCTCCGAGCACCTCCAGTGTCACGCCCAGCACCACCAGTGTCACACCCAGCACCTCCATTGTCGTGCCCAGCACCACGAGTGTCGCTCCAAGCACCTCTAGTGTCGCACCCAGCACCACGAGTGTTGTTCTCAGCACCTCCAGTTTCGCACCCAGCACCGCCAGTGTCAAATCCAGCAACTCCAATGTGGTGCCCAGCATCGCGAGTGCCGCTCCCAGCACCACCAGTGTCGCGCCCAGCACCACCAGTGTTGTTCCCAGCACCTCCAGTGTCGCACCCAAGGCCGCGAGTGTTGCTCCCAGCACCTCCAGTGTTGCGCCCAGCACTTCGAGTGTCGCTCCTAGCACCTTTATTGTCACACCTAGCACTGCGAGTGTCGCTCCTAACACCTCAAGGGTCCCGCCAGCACCGCCAGTGTCACTCCCCGATCCTCCAGTGTCACGCCAAGAACCACGAGTGTTCCTCCCTGCACCTCTAGGGTCACGCCCAGCACCGCGAGTATCACTCCACGCACCTCCAGTGTTGCAACCAGCACTGCAAGTGTCGCTTCCAGCACCTCCAGTGTTGCGCCCAGCACTGCGAGTGTCGCTCCTAGCACATACAGTGTCGCGCCAAGCACCCTGAGTGTCGCTTCCAGCACCTCTAGTGTCGCGCCTAACACCGCGAGTGTCGCTCCCAGCAACTCTAGTACCGCGCCCAGCACTGTGAGATTCGATCCCAGCACCTCTAATGTCACGCCAAGCACCCCAAGGGTCGCTCCCAGCACCTCCAGTGTCGCGCCTAGCATCCCGAGTGTGGCTCCTAGCACCTCCAGTGTTGCACCCAGAAACGTCATTGTCGCACCAAGCACCTCCAGTGTCGCGCCCAGCACCGCAAGGGTCGCTCCTAGTACCTCCAGGGTCGCGCCCAACACCGCGAGTGTCGCTCCTAGCACCTCAAGTGTCCCACGCAGCATTGCCAGTGTCACTCCCAGCACCTCAAGTGTCACGCCCAACACCGTGAGTGTCGCTCCAAGCACCTCCAGTGTTCCGACAAGTAACCCGAGTGTCGCTCCCAGCACCGCAAGTGTCGCGCCCAGCATCGCGAGTGTCACTCCCAGCACCTCTAGTGTCGTGCCCAGCACCGCAAGTGTCACTCCCACCACCTCCAGTGTTGCGCCAGCACCGTGAGTATCGGTCCTAGCACCGCAAGGGTCACTCCCAGCACCTTAAGTGTTGCGCCCAGCAACGCGATTGTCACTCCCAGCAACTGCAGTGTCGCTTCAACACCGCGAGTGTCACACCCAGCACCTCCAGTGTCGCACCCAGCACCGCGAGTGTCGCTCCCAGCACCTTAAGCGTCGTGCCAAGCACCATCAGTGTCACACCCAGCACCGCCAGTGTCGCGCCCAGCATCGCGAGTGTCTCTCCCAACACCACTAGTGTCGTGCCCAGCACTGCGAGTGTCGATCCTAGCACCTCCAGTGTCCCACCAAGCATCCCGAGGGTCGCTCCTAGCACCTCTAGTGTCGCGCCGTGCACCCCGACTGTCGCTCCCTGCACCTCCAGTG